>JAFFZH010012056.1:0-21150 GCA_018420115.1 Euura saliciscinereae
CTTCAGACGCAGTTGTCTACCACCTGAGTGTACGTCATCCCCAGAAAAATGTGGAAATGTATTATGTAGCCCACAAATGTTTTTTCACCACACCTGCACGGAAAGTACGACTTTCGGCCCGCCGCGTAAACGGGAAGTCGTGCTTTTCGATGCAGGGGGTGGTGAAAAATAGTATACAACCCACGGGAGTGAAAAAGGCCATCCCAAACTGCGTTCTTGCCATCTCACATGCAGTTTGGAATAGCCTACTTTCCCTCCCTAGGTGTCTAATATACTATTCGTCTCCTCAGCACGTAAACTTTCGAAAGACTCATTTTATCATCGCAATTCATTCGGTACATCGTCGTAGTTTTGGTTTTGAGATAGAGTCAATCCAAATGCTGACAGTTCTCAGCTGATTTCAGAAAAATACCACTCTGATAGAAGCTCTGACACTTCTCGCTATCATCTCACTTCAGACTCAGTTCTGACAGCTGGCCGTATTTTCACTATCGGTTACACCAGGTTAGGTCAGGTTAGATTCATTAGAAGTTAATTTCCTGCAGTTTCATCATCAGCGTCTTAGTTTTTAATCGCACACTTTCTGCCTCTAAACCGCAGTTCATTCGTCGCAGGTTTCAATCAGTTCTCAGCTCACCTCAGAAATATCACAGATTCTCCGACACCTGGTCGGTTATTAGGTCTGCAAGTTTGCAGTGATGACAGTTCTGACAGTTCAGCTGTATATCGGCTCACCTCAAACCGCATCGGAGCCGCGCGGGCCAATCGCAACGCGGGAAAAGAGGCTTCAAGCGTTCGATAAGTTCGATAAGCATTCGATAGAGCATTCGACCTCGGGCCGCGTTCGGGTGTGACACCAACTTTTAGCATTGAAAATGTTTCCGTTTTCGGGGTAATAGCGAACCACTGGTTCAGTATAGGGGTCCAGATATCAAATGTCACGAAAAGTTGTCACACGAAAGCGTTACGCTGGTTGAGCACCAATGGTTTGAGTGGATCCAGATAGCCATGAATTCTGAGGCTCGACGATTGTGAAACAATTGAGAAAGTATTGGAAACGTATACGTGAAATTCGCGATTTTGTACAGCATTATCCAAATATATGTATAGCAAAGAATAAATTCCTCTTCTACAGATCAGATAAAATTCGGAAACAGAGAACGAATTGTTTTAAATTGAATTCACACTAACTTGAGTCACAAGAGTGCCCGCAGTCGAAATTCCAAAAGACCAAACAATAGAACGGGCGAAATGTCGAAAAGTGCAATTAACAACTATTCGAAACGTGAAATGGGTCATAATAAGGATAGGCCAGAATATCGTTATTTTGAAAATCGATGTTTCGTTTTCCCGGAATATTGATTATCGCATAACAAATTTCTAAAATGACTGAACGTTCAAATAAATAACCCTTTCGCTGATACAGCCGTTCGATTTTTTAGGCACGTCGATAAGAAAAAGATCGTTCTTCTAATGTTCCGTGACTTTTAGATTCGTATGGAAAAAAATCGAGATATCGGCCGTTCTGTTTTTGATCGTTCGGAATTTGTACCAACATCCATTTTTTTTTAAATTGATCCAAATGCAGCAAATCCAAAGGCAACAAAACAAAAGATAGTCAAAACATAATGCACAAAGACGATAAAACAGGGGACATTTTCAATGCCTCGGATGCTTGCGTTACATGCAAGATCTGTGAATTTTTTTTTTTAGGGATAAAGTTTTACTCATTAATACCAAATATTGGTTATTTTTCAATGAGATCCCAATAAACACAAAAAAGTTGAATACACGTTCAAGAATGGTGGAATAAAAACCATAAACACGTGTAGAAAAAACGTGTAATGTTTATTGAGAGAACACGTATCAGAAACGATGTAATGTCCGGCTTTACACTAGTTTTTCAACGTTTGAAAGATGTGTATTCAGTATTACACATCTACTACAGTGTAGAATCTACACCATCGATATCATCATGGTTGAGAAACGTCGATTACACGGTTCTTCATACGCATTGATTCGCTGTTGAAAGATCACTTATCGGAAACGATGTAATGTCCGGCCGTTCCACTGATTTTTTAATGTCCAAAAGACGTGTATTATCCAACTTTTACACCATCAATATCATCGTGTTTGAGATACGTTGATTGAATGTAATATTTATTCGTTTATGTGGCTGTTAGAGCAATACCTGTACTGAAAGAAAATCTGCCTCTGACAGCAAGAATTCTGGTTGCCATAGCTGCCACGTGGTCGGTGGTTCGCGCTGATACCAGCGCCACTCGCCAGCCACGACAACCTAACCTAATCCTGCGTTTGCCGCGCGCGTGAATATCGTGCACACAGCAAGAAATATATCTGCGTAAGCGGTATAATCGCACTCTCGGCAGTGTATTGCTCCCTCAGCCAGAAGCAATCGTGTCACAGCGAAACCAAGGATAGCTACTGTAGCAGATCAAAAGTTCTTACCGATGACCAAAAGCTTCCTGTCAGTGGCTAAACGTTCGCTGCAGTAGCTGATTGTTCTCGGCGTAACTTTGTTCCGCTGGATACAGGCAACTTTTTTTTCAGTACATGGGAAAACAAAAAGCAAATTTTAGGAAAAAAGTTTTTTTTTTACTTTTCACTCGCTATTACAGATGTTTCAGGTCTAACTTATGTTCGAGTGCACATGTCAATTGAAACGCATTTTGAGTTCACTTTAACTTTTTTGCTTCTTAAGACCTAGCCGGGGTTTGAACCCGGAACGCTCGCCGCTGTTCGTATTACTAGTCGCACACCCTCACCACTACGCTATAGGTACCGCCGATTGAATAACCCTGCAACGTTTCGATACATGGATTCACCAATATTTTCTATTATTATCTCTCTGATTGTTTGTTTGACCACGTCGTGTATGTTCTTGAAATTATAGAAGGAAGAAATAAGCAGATTGATGTAATTTCCATGTCTATCAGACACGTAATTACACGTGATCTTCAGACCAGCCCATAATTCAAGAGTACATAGGTATAGTACAATTATGACCGTAGATGAATTTGAATCAGGATGTCCGGTCGCGTTTTGCTTCTCGAACCGATCAGATGAAGAAATTTTCAAACTGTTTTTTGAAAAAATTAGGTCAAAGGTCGGGACACTTAAAGGTACTGTACGTATCCATGTCGGATGATGCTCCAGCATTTTACAATGCATGGGCTAGCGTTATGGGCATTGTTCCAAATGGGCAATTCCATATCAAGTGATCAAGGCTTTCGAGACAAATTTTTCTGATCTTGACGTCGATCTCACAAAAAGAAGTTCACGATGAAAAAAATCTACTCGCCTGAGCATTTTTTTTATTCTCAATATTTTTGAAGTTATGCAACCTCTTCGTTTTGGCGCATTTTTTTTCAAAAAATCATAACTCCGGCTACGTTGGTCATAGGGAGATCAGCTTGGGCTCATTTTCTTCGCAAAAGAATATAGTTTTCAGAAAAAAGTAGGGCATTGGGATTTTCGATCGCTCAACATAAAATTGTCTCCATTTCCCGAAACAATTGGAGATTGCGGGAAAATGCATTTTTTTTTAATCTGAAAAAAATCACAGACGTAGATATATGTATCCTCTCAGTGCTGTGTAATTTTCAGAGTGGGAGAGCGAGGCGATTTTTTATGGCCTCAAATGTGTATTATGTTGATGAGTACCTTTTATCGTGTAATATTTTCGGCAGACTACTTAAGTATTTAGAATTCAAAAATGGGTCTTTCGGTTCAAATAATATCTTTAATCGTGTATTTTGGGCCAAATTATTTTGCTTTAACTTCAAGTTTAATAATTATTTCAACTAACATTGAAAATTCTGCAACCCTAGGTCCAACGAATACTCATAATCCACGTAAGTCTTTTCTATTTCCGAAGAATTTTCGTAACACAAAATATAATCTCTTACGTGGAGACTCACTCCCAATGCCCTGTAACAAGCAGAGCAAGTCACAGCATATTTATATGGGTTCATCCCGTATTGTTGGAAATTAATGTGACGGCGTATATATGTCTTTGGAATTTCGAGTATCAGCTGTTAGCGTTATTTTGTTTGCACGTCTCTACAACAACTTGTCACTAAAGTGTCCTGTATCGTCGATAGTTTTCAATAAATGTTTTTAGTTATTTTCACAGTTAAATATACGTGTGTTTGTCTGTGGTTTATAAATTATAAAATCCTAAACTGCTAAACCAAGAATTCCAACACGTATAAAGATACAGAAGTATACCGAAGGTTCATATAGTGATAAGTAACAACAGAGTATCTCGCGTAGAACAGAGTGATTAAGCCAGTCTTTATTCAAGTAAGTGAATCTAGTTCAATCAGTGCTACAGTATATTACTAGTTCAAGGGAAATCTTATTCTTAAGAGAGTAGTTAGGGGAAGTGCATAAGACTGACCAAGCCATCCCACGGTACCTACGCAGTTCCATGCGTATCGTGTGATGCACCGTCAGGCTTAAGCGAGAAGAGTAGAATTGCGGATAGTCTAAGATCTACTAGTTAAGTCTAAGTGGGTGTGTGAGTGTGTGTGTGAGGGTGTGTGAGGGTGTTGGAGGGTAGGCTACGTATGGACCGTGGGACCAGACGTGACATCCATATTTTTTTCTAAAAACTATATATTTTTGCGAAGAAAATGAACCCAAGTTGATCTCCCTATGACCAACGTAGCCAGAGTTATGATTTTTTGAAAAAAAATGCGCCAAAACGAAGAGGTTGCACAACTTCGAAAATATTGAGAATAAAAAAAAAATCTTTGGCGAGTATTTTTGTTCATAGTGAACTATTTTTTCTGAGATCGACGTCAAGATCAGAAAAATGTGTCCCAAAAGCCTTGATCACTTGATATGGAATTGCCCAAATAGACTTCTCTGTACTTGGCACATTGATAAAAACTGGCGCCAGGATTTGAGTAAAATTAGTGGAGGATCAGAAAAGAAAGCACTAGTGTATAAAACTTTGCGAGTGCTGCTACAGTTGACATCTGTTGACGATTTTCACCTTCATCTTAATCAAGTTTTGCAAGATTTACTAGGAGATAGTGATACCAAAGCATTCGGCGAGTATTTTCGCAGTTACTACTACCAACGTCCGAAAAGTTGGGCTTATTGTTATCGTCTGAGAATCGGAATAAATATTAATATGTTGAAATTAAATTATTGTTAAAATTGAATTAATATTAAAATTAATATGTATTTGGAGTCATATCACAAAACACTTAAACACATTTACTTGCAGTGGAAAAAAGTTAAGCGTCTAGATAAAAGTGTTGATGCAGTGATGAAATTAGCTGGAGATAGTTTTTTAAACGGTTGATCAAACTATCAAAACATAGTCCGACTGAAAAAGTGAAAAGAATCCACAACAGTCATAAAGCTAGTGCGACAATCAACGTAGAGAAGATTGAAATTCTCGAGAATCAAAAAGATTGGATAGTGCCTTCATCAACTAATCCGGTAGAAAAATATCATGTCATCAAAGCACACATACATGTGATGAACCGTGCTTGAATGCACTTATTGTAATATTTGCATCCACACTTTCAAATGCTCTTGCACGGATAACATCATCAAAATGAACATTCTTAAGCACATCCATGCGTGTGCCCAAGAGTTTTCAGCCGTTCCAAGTGCCCTGATGTTTCCCAAAATGAAACAAATCATAATGAAATTGCAGATTTGTTTCAATTCCAAGAAAAATTGATCCGTCAGGACAATACCACAAATGAGAAAATCATTAAAAAAAAACAGAGCTTATCTTAGGATTAATTGGTAAGGTCGTCACAATTAGTGACAAAAACGCAAAGTTAATAGAAACGCAGTTAGATAAGGTTATTCATACTTTGAACCAGGAGAAAGTGACCCACTTAGACCCTGTGGAAAATGTGAATGTTCCAAAACAAATTGAAAAACAAACGGGTCTTGTGTCAACAAAAAAAAGAGTAACGTGAAAAACAACATTAGGGGTGCTTTATTAAACGAAACTCATGGAAAAATTGATGATGAAGAACTCAAATCAATTGGGGAGGCTCGTGTCAATGAGAAAGCTCAGGCAGATAATGTTTTTCTTTATTCAACCAAGAAAGGGGGCAAAAAAGGCAATGTTGTTCAGAAACCATCACTTCACGAAAAAAAACGCCATTATGGCAGGCGAAAGTATTAATATTCATACTGGCACTGATCATTCATATAACGTGAACTGTTAACGTGACGCGACTTTGATTTTTCTTTACTCCATTAGGAACTTGTTTCCAAAAATCAATATAAAACTGTGATATTCGTTATTATATCTACGTTGTGAAACATGAGATTGAAATTGTATAGGTGAGAGATAATGACTCTAATTTTATAAATTATCATCGCCGTGTTGAATAATTTGTGACTCAATTTCATGAAAGAAATGGAAGATTGTTGTGCAATACTATAAATATGCAACCCCATACATTATAATATTTCTATTATGATTAACGGATATAATGTATGACGTTGAACATTAAAAAAAAAAACATGGCTTGGAAGTGATCGTTTTGTATCGAATAATAGTATTATTCTGAAATACAAAGGCATTCGTGATTCATAATTTGATTACTTTTGACGTGAGTGAAAAAAAAGTTCTCTATGTATAAAAAAGATGTTTATTTTGTTTATTTAATAATATGTGATTTATCTGTAGAAAAATATGTATAGTTTGTTGTTTCAATGTAACCGACAACAGTTGATATGAAAATTTCCAACGTCGAAATAATGTTTTAATAATTCAATTTGAAGTCCCACTATTAACGACTGTTTTCTAGGGGAGTTGCCGGGTTCAAAATCAGTGCACACGTATGGACTACAATCTAATGAATCTTTATTCAAATCAATAAATTACAGTATGGAAAACGTGTGGATTGAATGAAAGCGAAAGTATAACTAGATGAAAGCAAGTGACTGTCCGATGTGTATCGTGGAATGCGTGTGAGTCTGGGTAGGTGTGTGAGAGAGTGTGTACGAAAGAGTGTAGTTGGAACAATGTGAGATAGTGTAAATGTATCAGATTTAGCTTCATTTCCAACATTTCCGCCCGCCTCGTCTTCACGACGAAACAAATCCATTTATTCCTTGAACGGCAGAAGACAGAGTTTTGAAATCGGCCGTTGCAGGGTCGTAGTGGCGGTGCGGAGTGTAACGACACGAACGTGTCCGTCGGTTCCAGGGTGAGTCGCGGTTACCCGGGCCAGGGGCCATTTAGTTGGAGGTAGGTTTTCGCGCTTGATGAGAACCAGGTCTCCAACTTTGAGAGATGGCTGAGCCGTTATCCATTTCTGACGCTGGGTAAGAGCGTGTAGGTAGTGGGAGGTCCACTGTTGCCAAAATTGGTCTCTCGTTTTGGAAATTTGTTGCCATCTTGAGAGCCGGGATGAGGGCAAAGCGTCGAGCGATGGCTCGGGAATTGCAGTAATAGGAGTCCCAATCAGGAAGTGGCCAGGCGTGAGTGCAGCGAAGTCGTCAGGATCATCGCTGAGCGGTTGCAACGGCCGCGAGTTTAGACACTCTCTAAATCTTTTGGAGTGAAAACAGCGCAACTCCAATGAATGGAGTGACTTTTCCATTCCATTAGAGTGAAATTTTTCACTCCAAGCGATGTGATCGAACAAATCGCTCCAAAGAAGATTGACATTTCACTCCCTTAGAGTGAATAATCACTCTATTGGAGTGAATATTCACTCTTTTGGATTCGCGCTGTTTTCAGTATTGCAGGAGTGAATTTTCACTCCAATGGAGTGAGTTTTCACTCCAAAAAATTTAGAGAGCATGCCTCAATTTTTGTCAAGAGGGTTATCATTTCTTCGAAGGTGAGGGTAGAGTCGCCTAGGACTCTCTTGAGATGGTGCCTGGTCGATTTGACCGCAGCTTCCCACAGGCCACCGAAGTGGGGTGCTGATGGTGGATTGAATTTCCACTGGATCCCATTGGTGGCGAGGGACTGAGCTATGACGTTCGTCGGGATACAAATCGGTGCAAGGCAGCAAGGAAGTGCTCGGTTGAATACCCAGAGACGGCTTCAAGGTGCACGGCTCGAGTCGAGAAGCAAACGAAGACCGCTATATACCCCTTGTAAGTCTTGTGGCTGCGTCAAGGCGTTGTACGAGCTTGATTGGTCCAGCATAATCTACTCCGGTATGTTGGAAGGGCCGAGATGGTTGAGTGCGTTTAGCCGGTAGATTTCCCATCTGTGGCTGGCAAACTGATGCCCGGTATCGAATGCACGGCATGCAGGAAGAGATGACCTTCTTGACAACTCGACGCCGATTGAAGATTCAGTGGGTTCGTCGAATTGTGCTCAAGGTGAGCTGTGTTCCACCGTGGAGAGCTCTGAGATGCCGGTCGGAAATTCGGCTCCGTGAACGCCGAGGTCTCAGGTAGAATCAGGGGATATTTCTCGTCGGGAGACAAGTTTGAATGTCTGAGTCGTCCACCTAGTCTCAGCACTCCGTTGGGTTCGAGGGTTGGAGTGAGTTTGACGAGCGGACTTCGTGATGCCAGGGATCTTCGATTTTCCAATGACGACATCTCGTCGTTGAAATAGCAACGCTGAGTAGCGCGCGTCCAGTACAGTTCTGCGGAGATGAGCTCATCGGCGTTGAGCCCGGGTTGCAGAAAGACTGGCGCGTTTTTTGATTTGGCATGGAGGTTCCAAAATGTAGCGTTGACACCAGGCCGTGATGCGCAGCAATCTTGGGAGAGAGGAAAATCGATGATTCAGATCCCAAGGTTCCGTTTTGGGTTGATGAACAGCATGTCCTGAAGCTCGTCGTTCGGGGCATTGTTCAGGATCGAGCTCGAGCGTCGAGTGAAAGGCTGGACCATGAGTCCACAGTGATGTCGTAGATAGATCCTCAGCACTGATGCTTCGAGTTGCTAGATCAGCTGGATTGTCGGAGCCAGCAACATGATGCCACTGAGCTGATGGCACTGTGGATTGAATGAAGGCCACTCGATGAGACACGAAAGGCTGCCAGCGACTTGGCGTGCTGGATAGCCAAGCCAAGCCAAGAGCTACCGTCGAGTCGGACCAGAGATGCAGAGCGGCGGTGGGTAACCGTAAGGCCGTCTGCACGTGCAGCGCCAGTTTGCACAATGAAACTGTGCCACATAACTCCAAGCGAGGTATCGACGGTTTCTGGATTGGTGCGACCTTAGTTCTAGCGCAGAGGAGGACGCTCGTGACATGATGAGAGGGCGAAACGATTCGCAAATAGATGGTAGCAGCGTAGGCTTCTTCAGATGCGTCCGAAAAGCCATGAAGTTCGAGTACTCGATGATCCCGGGTGAAGCCACTCCAACGTGGGAAGGTTAACGTGGTCAGTCGAGAGAATTCCGAGTATATGTCGATCCATTGCTCCTGCACTTCGGACGGCAGGGGCGCATCTCAGTCAAGTTTCAGCATCCACAATCGTTGCATGAGAATTTTGGCGCGGATTGTGATTGGGGATAACAGGCCGAGTCGATCGAACAGCTGTGCGATGTTTGACAAGACCGTATCCTTGGTATACGTCTCGGGTTGAGTAGGAGTTCGCGAGGAAAACACAAAGCAGTCTTCGGTGGATTGCCAGGTTAATCCGAGAAGACGATGTTCCTGTCCTTGATACCATTCGAGCGAGGGGGTCGACGCGCGCCAGTCCTCAGGCAGGGACTGCAGTAAGCGAGGGTGGTTTGCCGTCCACTTTTACAAGGGGAAACCGCCCGCCATGAGGCATTCTATTGACTCTCATTGGACCGCGAGCGAAGATTCGAGGTCATCAACGCCGAACAGACAATCATCCACATAAAAGTTGTCCTCTAGGATTTTGGCTGCGTTACGGAATCTGTGTGCTTCGTCTTCTTTCAGCTGTTGGAGGACTCGCAACGCAAGGTAAGGCGCGATGGAGGGTCCGTACGTTACGGTGCAGAGTCGGTATTCTTGGATTGGGTCGCGAGGGCCTTTGCGCCACAGGATTCTTTGGAAATCGCGGTCATCTGGATGGATGACGATTTGCCGATACATTTTTTCAATGTCAGCTGAGCATACGTAGCGATGCATCCGCCAGCACAGCAGGATGTCGATCAGGTTCGGCTGGAGGGCAGGTCCGATGTGAAGACAGTGGTTCAGTGATCGTCCCAAGTTCGTACGTGCGGATCCGTCGAAGACAACGCGCAGTTTGGTTGTTGTAGCTGTTTCACGAAGCATTCCATGGTGAGGAAGATAGAAGCAGCGACGAGTGTCTGGGTCACAGAGGGGAGGTGCCTTCTTCATGTGCCCAAGAGATTCATACTCCGTCATGAAGTTAGTGTAGAGGTCGTTCAAGTTGTCGTTGGCGGTCAATCGGCGTTCCATCCGGTGAAGTGCACTGAAGGCAGCGAGATATGATTCACCGAATGGCTCGACGGGCTCCTTGAACGAAAGTCGAACGATATAACGACCATCATCGCGACGTTCGTGCGTTGCGTCGAAATGTTGTTCACACTGGATTTCTTCTGCTGTGAGAAGCGATGACGGAGTTGGCTCAGGAACCCTTTCCAGTCCAACAAACTGTTGAAAGGATGAGCTGAGATCGGAATCGAGCGAGCATTGCAGCGTTGTTGGGTGAGATGTCACCACGAGAGGCTCGTTCGAGCAGGTGAGAATCCACCCCAATGCGGTCTGTTGACCTAATGGAGTTCCAGGTGGGCCTTTGGCGATTCCTGGTTCAATGATTGACGCGAAGACATCTGCGCCGAGTAGAAGATCGATCGTGGAGTCATCCTGGTACTGTGGATCAGCCAAGGGCAAATCCCGAAGATGAGGCCAATCTGCACGGATCGGTCTACAACGAGATGTGTAGGATGTGAGCCGTGACAAAATCAGCACCTGAGCGTCGCACCTGAAGTTCGCGTTGAATCGCGATGAGATGCGGATCGTGGCGATCCCTCGCGTGGGGCCAGATTTGCAGGCTCCAATACCATCCACTTGAATCGAGGCATGGGATCGTGGCAGTCGAAGCGTTTGGATGAGCGCTTCCGACGCCAGGGATACTTCAGAACACGGATCGATCAGCGCTCTTGCGACAATCTGGTGACCGTTCGCGGAGGACACCGGAACGAGAGCGGTCGCGAGAAGCACAGTTTTGCTGGTACGCGTGGAGGTCGCGTGAGCAGTTTTGTGCGGCGTCAGTTGCTGGCTGGATTCAGGTGGCGCCTGTACAGCATCTGAACCGCCAGGTGTGGGATCCGATGAGCTGGGAACCGTTTCGTGGATCAACGTATGATGGCGTTGCCCGCAGAGCAGGTACCTTTTTTGAGAACTGCAGGTCAGTACGCGATGTGTACCTAGGCAATTGAAACATAGGCGTTTGTTGTCAACTACTTGCCTACGTTCGACTGCTGGTTTAGCTCGGAAGATGTCGCAGGCCGTAATACAGTGCCCTTGGTCACAACAAGCGCATTGAGGAGGGGCTTGTTTCTTGGTTGACACATTGTGCGACTTTACGTGTGTTTGCTGCGATGCATTTGGGAGCCCCTTTTTTGAGGGACCCTTGGTCGGTTTAACCCCGGATGGGTTTTCTGAAGCAGGCGATTTGAGTTCGCAATGGTGGTCGTCCTCTAGCGAGGTCATCCCTGGCGGATCCGACTACACCGTGTTTTTTCGGTATTTTCCTGGTGTGGGTTTGGTGTTGGTGTGAATTCAGTGTAAATCCAGTATTTTACTGAAATTTTACTGAATATACACACGGTGTATATGTGAAAAATTTACACCTAAGTTTACATCCAGTTTTACACTGAAAAACACACGCATTTTACACCCCAAATAGACTAAAATTACACCAATAAAAAAATTATTTAGCGTTTTCCGATAATACACCGAAGTTACACCAAATTTACACCAGTACGGAAAATCTTACGCCAAATGTACACCGAAGTTACACTCAATTTACACCGATGAATATCAATTGAACAAAAGTTTACACTTATCCGACTACACCGTGTTTTTTCGGTATTTTTCTGGTGTAGGTTCGGTGTAGGTGTAAATGTAGTGTAAATTCAGTGGGAATTCGGTAATTTACCGAAAAAATACTGAATTCACACCAAAATTACACCATGTATTCGCGCATTTTTTACACCAAGTATACACCCAAGTTAACACTGAAATTTACACCAGAAATAAATCCGACCTACACAGCAATTACACTGTAGCGAAAAAAACCGGGAATCCCGAAGCCTACACCGAATTTACACCGAATGTACGCTAAGGCATACGATCTTTGAGTTTATACCAGATGAATACCAAGGTTACACCGAATTTACGCCGAAGAATAAAGATTTACAAAGCTTAAAGTTGCACGCGTACGCTGTATACCGGTAAAGTTCGCGTATTGAGCGTGGCGCGGTAGGTAAGGCGCGTCGCTGGCACGCTGGCGGCCCGTGTTCAAATCCGTATGATGTACGCATTTTTTTATTTTTTTTTTTATTTGCCTTATGAGAAAATTCCAATAATTATGTTTTATGCTAATTCTTGAAATTCTGTGCAACAATTTATAAATTGAATAGAAGAAAATTATGGCGTAGTTGCGGTGTAATTGGAGTGTGAATTTGAGTGTAAAAATTTCTGGTGTGTTTCTGGTGTAAACATGAGTGTAAATAATTCACAAATACACGGTGTAATTCCGGTGTAATTTAGGTGTAATCGGATCCGCCAGAACGTTTCGAGTTCCGAATACCGTGGTTGCGTTTTTCTATCACCCAGTGATTTCTTCCAGTCCGAACGGGTGCGAGGATCCAGACGTTGTGTCGTCATATAGAGGAGGATATCGTCCCATTGGTCGACAGGTCGATTGAGAAGCTTCAGAGCCCCGATGACGTCGGTGGTTCCGTCGTACAGCTGTTTCAGCGCTGCAGCGGATTCTGCTTTGATCGGCTGAAAGCTGAACAGCTGATCGACGTATGTATTGATATCGGCCGCTCGTTCTCGTACCGATCAGTGAGTGTGGTCCAGGCACGTTCGAAGTTTTCATCCGTAATCTGGATGTTTTTTATTAGGAGAGCGGGTTCACCAGAGAGGCTCATTTTCAGGTAATTGAGTTTCTCAACTGGTGCGAGAGATTTGTCGGTTGTAACCATAGCGCTGAAAAGGTCGCGAAATTCACCCCACTCAATGGGACTGCCTGAGAATTTCGGAAGTTCTATTCTCGGTAGTTCCTTTCGCGGACGAGATGGACCTGGCGTTGGTGTTATCGGTGGAGCCGAAAGAGTTGGCTTGGCGCGCTGCCAAGCAGCTTCAATCTGCTGGGCATGGGTCAATGAATTCAGCCTTTTCGTCGTAATAACGCTCTTCGGCTTGACCGAAGTAGTCAGCCTTGAAATAATCTGTGGGGGGAGAATCCGCGGTGTGGATGGCGAGAATCTTTGCGTGATTGGACTCGAACTCCTTCCATTTCCTTTCAAGGCCTTGCAACCGAGACTGAACGTTACCGGACGTTATGTTGTCCTTACCTTTCTTCTTCAGATTCTCATAAGATTTGCAAATTCCTCGGTAAATTTCCACTTGAATTTCGACTAATTTCTGCATCGTGGGGGGCCGCTAAAGTCGGCAAAATTTGAATCCGATAGATCTTACCGCGTTAGACGTATGCGAGCGCGCGTCGCTGTTGCTTGCCGAGGCGGCGGTCAGCAGAGGTCCGCGGTGATGGGCGTGAGGTACGCGGGGTGCCTGCTCACACCTCGGAGCTGATCTGAGAGGTAATAGTGGAGACACGTCGTGGACAGTGCTCGATTGTGAGGGAGTCACACTATTACACCAGGACACACGGGTATGAAGTGTAGGGGGAAGTCCCCCAGTACCGGACACCTAAGGTTATTCGTTAATCAAATCGTCATTCAAGTGAAAACATAATTATTTTAATTTTTATTATAATCTTCGGAGTATTTTTAACAATATAGGAACTTTTGGAATCCGTATACAACGTTAAACTAAGAATAAAATACTATTTCATTCAGTCATAAAAAATAGGGAGTCAGAAAAGGGGCACCTAGTACCGGACACTAATAGTACGGATGGAAAATATGTCTAAAAATTCAATGTATTTGCAGTGGTCACAAATATATTGATTGGAGTACTCAGGGATGTCTGCGCACATCTCATGCGATCCCACGAGGTACTTTTTGGTACTCCATATCTCACCGGAGCTTCTCTACCCACCATATTGCCACTCAAGACTCTTTGAACTGCCTGTTTCATATTTTTTTCCTCTTTTCCTCTTTCGAGTATTTTCGATTGGTTAGCCATAGTAGAACAACACTCAAACACGCCAGAACAAGTTTTGTATAAATAGTCAAATTCGGAGAGCAAATTGGGTGTCCGGCACTGGGGGAAAAATCGGGTGTCCGATATTAGGGACCCGTAATGCACCACTAAATAATGAAATATGTGCTTCTTCGCAAATAGATCAACTTTTATTGGCCATTATCTGAAAGAATACATACCAACAAACATCCCAGGCCAGAAATAAAATAACAGAATCACGATTTGTTTAAAATGAACAACCGCGAAACTTAGGCGGGACGTAAATTTATGCAGGCTCAAAGGTCAATTGTCTTTTGGCGACACATGGGGGCTCACTGCCACTTCCGGCGCATTCCCTCCGCTACTTCCGTTGTGCAGGTTCGAACCACGCAAAAAAACTATAGTTACTTTGTTTACTTTTGGATATACGACGTATGTCCGGTACTAGGTGCCGTCCGGCGTTACGGGACTTCCCCCTAAACAAACCACGTCTACTTCGAGAGCGTTTATGGAATTTATGTCGTTATTAACACTGTAGTTATTGGACAAATGTCCACTGAACACCGAGTTCAATCGCAGGATTTGCGATCACAGAATGGGAAATTGCACTTGATAATTGTTCGTTGAACTGTTTTTGTTCGAGAGTTATCGCACTTGATTGTCTAAACTGCACTTCGGAACAAGATGTTGTTTAGATCACTGAACTGCACTGAGTACGCACTGATCCGGCTCGAAGGACCAATGTTTTCTAGGGGAGTTGCCGGGTTCAAAATCAGTGCACACGTATGGATTACAATCTAATGAATCTTTATTCAAATCAATAAATTACAGTATGGAAAATGTGTGGATTGAATGAAAGCAAAAGTGTAACTAGATGAAAGCAAGTGACTGTCCGCTGTGTATCGTGAAATGCGTGTGAGTCTGGGTAGGTGTGTGAGAGAGTGTGTACGAAAGAGTGTAGTTGGAGGATTGTAAGATAGTGTAAATGTATCAGATTTAGCTTGATTTCCAACACGACTCAATGCGAATGCGCGGCATCCGGGTTGTTTCAGCCGCGAGACGTTCGTTTTCGGTGGCCTTCTCTATTCTACAATCGTGCCTTCCGAAGCGCCGTCTGGCGACTGACCTAGGGTACATCGATCGCTGCGAATTCCTGCTGTCTATGGGTGATCGCGCTTCTCTCATTTTTATTGTCGTAGGAATAGAGAAATCAAGAGACTCCGTAGAGTCTCGCGCCGAGTAAATTGAAAAAATGATTTAATTTTTATGTGCACCGCACGGAGACTCGCCGAGTCAAGTGACTCGGTAGAGTCTCGCGCCAAGTACATTAAAAAAAATGATTTAATTGTTAAATGCACCGCGCGGAGATTCGCTAATTCACCGAGTCTCTTTACCCGAACGGGTGCGAACCGGGCGGTGGGTTGCATGATTTAACGATCGTCTTTCTTCCGCCTCTCTTCAGCCTAATAAGCTTTCATTAGATCCCTATTTCGATGTAATGCGATACCCGTTTCCTCAGTAGAATTTTGTTCGTCATCGTCTTCAGTCAGCTCAATTGCTCTATTTCTACGACGCGACAATAAAAATGAGAGAAGAGCGACCACCGCTAGACAGCAAGAATTCTCGCAGCGATCGATGTACCCGAGGTTAGTCGCCAGACGGCGCTTCGGAAGGCACGATTGTAGAATAGAGAATCCACCGAAATGAATAGACCGCCATGTTTAAACGTAAGATCGAGAATCGATTGCCCGAGACAGAGCTGTCAGTTGCGTCGGTCGTACTAAAATCTCATCATTTCCCAAGTTTTATTAGCTCTGATTCTCTTTGTTATTATTATACAGATGTAACCAATGAATCGAAGAGCTGAATTGTAACAAATAGGGACGTCTCGCATAAAATGATGAAACTTGCAATTTTGAGGATACAGACGTGGTTAATAACACGTCTACGTACGGAAAAATTATTGAGTGCTGATTGTGTGAAAGTGGATTTGCTTGCACGAGCTTCGAATTCATTTTAACACAGATCTCTAATAACCAAATGAGGTATATGTAAGAGTGGGTATGTGTAGTTCCATATGTAATAAATTGTGTCTAGCGTAGACCGGCGTGCATTCTAAAAACTCGATCATCTACAGTTTCTTGGGTTGAATTTCATATAACTCGCAAAATAGTTATATGTTCAAACATTTCTTGATGTGAAATTTCAAAAGCTGTGGCTATATTCTGACTCAGTCTCGGTTCATGAATTTTCACCGTATTTGTAGTTCTGAGCAGATGTATCAACTTCATCAATTGTAACTACGTGGAAATTTGAATGTATCTTCATTATAGTTCAACATGTAACCCTTGATTCGTCGCCAAACAACATTTCAGCCGTTAAATCTTAACTGCTGATGTATTTTATCGTTGAAGCTATTTGGCGGACTATCATCTGCGCTCTGATTGAGTACGATGGAAATAAATAATGTCGAGAATAATGTATTAATATTTGTGACTGAAAAGGTTATGACTAAATAACGCCTTTGACATTATACACCTACTTGTACCTGATATTGTTGGGTACATGTACAAAACGATGTGTCAGTCTGTAATGTTTATCTGCCGTTTTCTAAAATCTATTGATCCGTCAAATTAATAACATTGCAGTGTTTACATTTCGTGAAATATTTATTGAGTCCAATAATCTTCTAAACTGAATACATTTCGGATGAAGTGAGATAACCAAACGTATTCATTCACTTTGGACATAATTAATTAGGTGAGCCAAAAAGATTCATCTTATCGCTTTAACTCAATTGATTGAAAAAATTATTTAGCAGCCATAGTTAGCAGCCAAGCATTTCAAAGTTCTCCTGAATAAAATCACGCAATAAAGATTCATGTCTATAATAATTTTATGAAAGTACCTGCTAGCTTCCAGCCTTATCTTTTATTGCTAGTATCCATTTCAAACTTTGATCAGATTCTGTGAAAACCTATCTAGATTCTGACCATAATGTAATGTATCAACAATTCTGGAAATACCTAACAGCCTTCATATTATTCAAGGTAAGATTTTGTTGAAATTTTTGTTTCAAAATAGGTTAAATAATTCTCACAAGGCTAAAGAGAGGTGTATAATAAAATCCTCTCAGAAGTTTTTGAATAATGGTAGTACAGACTGTGAATAAAAATGCAGCCTTCTGCGATAAAAGTGTAGACACAAGGAATCTTAGGCAGCGGTGAGCAAAATCTCCATCGCAAGGTTCCCGGCGCTTACACTTCTACCGCAGGAGGCTGAATAATTTTTTCACAGTCTAAACAACCATTATTTCAGAACGGCTGTAAGGAGTTTTTCAATGCGATAACGATATTCGATATTCAATATTCAAATGCTCAAGTCGAGCTCAAGTAAAATTAGGATGAACAGCAGCTTCACCCTGTGTGCAAGTAACTCCGTCATTCCCGGTCCGAAGCCCAGATGAGAAAGGAGGAGGGCTACACGCAGGGCTACGCGTTGTAGGTATATAGAAACAGAATGACTGCAACGGAAAAACTTGTAATACTCAATAGAGACTTAAATTTCGCGTTGAATGCCTAACAATAAGAAAAATCAGAAGTCGAGGAACTATATGCATATAAGTATTACTGACAACCGAGCGAGCGAGCCCAAATATTGGGTGGTCAGGCGAAATTTTACAAAAAGTAATGATATCTCCCAAAAAAGCACCTATGGTGCAAAAACCGTCGCCAAGTACATTCATGTGGTCTCCGCAAAAAAATCGACCAACAAAAAGTCTTTCTTCACAAATATCCACCAACAAAAATTCGTCTTCTACAAAAAAATCTTTCTTCAAAAATACTCCTTGACAAGAATTTGTTCCAACAAAAGTCGTCTTTCAAAACATTCTTCATATGAAAAGTTTGAAATCAGATACAACTACCAAGTACAAGAATTAGCAATAAAATTAAACATAACAATAAACAGAAAACAATAAAACATTAATAACATTTTTTTAACTCCCTTTTCCCTTGAGGCAGTACTAAGTATTATCCCAAAGAGTCTGGGTTTCGTGAACCTTTATTTTTAGTGGTTAATTAAAAGCATTTTTTGGAATTTCTTGAGTTTGTTCTATTGTCTTGAGGCAGTACTAAATCTATCTCATAGACTGTGGGTTTCACGAACCTACTTAATTCATGAATAGGCACCAACTTTTTAGCATGCATCAGTGATTTTCGAAAGTGAGGGTTTTTTGAGACACCCTAGTGCGGAGTCATGATGTAGCGCCAGGATACAGGTACGTTTTCAAATCAATCCGTGAAAAACACTCTGGTGTTGTTCATAATTAGGTTCTCAAGCAAGCTTGTAGGGGAGGGTGGGTCACATTGGGACGGTTTTTTTGAGAGCTGATTTTCGACCTTCAGGACAGTAGTAGAAATCCGTAGTCTTGTTCATTACCTACTAGCCTGAATTGCATACAATGGCATTTTCACTGATACGAAAAATCGATGATGTCTCAATGTGCCCCACGTCCCAATGTGCCCCATCTTCCCCTACACTGTTCCGTAAATTCCAGTTCAACGGTGAAATTTTCTACCGCTAAGCTGTGTCCGTCGTTAGAGTCCACCCTCAAATATTCACACATCTAGCTCATTAGGTCTTCCGTCTCGCTGCGTTGGTCCCACATAACCACAGCTGTGCGTTCCGGGTAACGGTAATTCGGTAACCACTACCATCGCAACGATGGTTTCGGTATTTCAAATTAACCATGAATCCAAATAGTATCTAAAAAAATACAATAAAATTCAAAACCCGAAATCGTCATAGTTCCTAAGACTAGGAAACAACTACCGATCGATGATTCTCATATATTTCTATTCTCACCTACAAATTGAAGTACATCATAACTGTAAGTTTCTTTATATGGGTTATATCGAGGGACTATTTACTTGGGAACTCCTACGTACACTGGTCTCTGTAAGTCTTTGGAAGGCCTGGGAAGTTCATGAAAGCCAGTGGAAGTCTTCGGAAGTCTTCATAAGTTGGAAGACACCTGTACACGGCCCAAAATCAAATGGCCCTTTCAGTTATATATATATTTTTTGATCCTATTATATATTTTAAATAAATTGAAAAAAAAAAGTGAAAGCACCTAGACGCGAAGCGTGAACCTTTGCGGTACCAGTCCGCCAGCCGCGATGTCGACGCTCAATGTACCCTACGCGCGCGCCGAAGCCGGTGTCGCTTCGCCCAAAAATAAAAAAAAATTCAAACAGCGATATCTCAGCAACCAAGGCCTATAGATGAAAAATCAAAAACCACGTCCATTCGGAGGTCTTAAACTTTCACCATGTGAAAGGACAACCCGATTTGTGACATCAAACCTGCCTACTCTCCTAAATTCACGCTGTGAACTATCGTCACGGGCATTACCATTTTGATTAGGAATAAGGATGTTGTCGTTATTGTTGCGTGAAACAAAGATATTTTGGAATGTAGTTGTCCAGAATTTCATGCAGAATTACGCTGTCATTTTTTTTCGGTCCTGTTACGTGTAGGCTGTGATATCGGAGAAAATAGGTAACGCGGCTATTCGGTTGGTAAAGATTGACCATAGCATGCTCTTAAGAGCATGCTGGAGTCAGGCTTTACCCACCGTACCCGGTTTTCACTTGTTTTCACTGATATCAAAGCCTACGCGTCACGAACGCGAAAAAGAATTAGTTAGCTGTATTTTATGTTGATAACTCGAATGGATTTGATGTTCAAATGAGATTACAAATTATTTTTGAGTTATGGACTAAATGAAAAGTCTCAGATATTGTAATCAACGCATATATTGATACATAAATTATATTATTCTTATTTCTACGATCATTATTTGTGGACTTTTATTCCGAGTTATAGTTCTGATATATCGTCTTCTTAAAAACATAATAAGGTGGAATGTCGACATAAAGACATTGTTTTGCATTCTCATCTCGTAAGTTTAATGCGAAGTGGTCTAATAACATAGTACTACGATATATAGCATTTGTTATTATGTCTAACTCTGTGTCGATTGTAACATTTTGTTCATTCGGTAAATGTACGGGTAAACGTACAATGGAGTGACTTTTATCGTGCAAAAGCTTACTATATGTATATACGCCAGCAGGCTTCAACTGGTCCAACGTAACGGACTTCTACGTAATTACGTATTTCGTCGTGATTGATAACCGTCTCCATTACGTTTTCACCAATAATTACACTCGCTGAATCATGACCTTTGTAGATGTACTTGAATAAGTATTTAACATATGAGGCATTCCATGCCAACTCGACCAATGATTTTCCCTCACCATTTTTGATCTGTTTCATAATTTTTCTATGGTTGCCCTCACTTTCAAAAACACTTTGAAATTTTTTCAAATTTTTCTAAATAGGCGTTAATTTTTTACGTATTCTCAAAACTCCAAACAGATAGACATTTTTGAAAATTATGAAGAAATTCTCAAAAATACTTGGTTCCAACACCATCATTTTGGGACATATTAAAAAGTGGAACCAATTTTTCTAATATTTTTTTTTGCATATGTAAAAAAAACTTATTTGATAATTATGGTCCTATCGGCTCCGGAAAGTTGTAGGGTTTGTATTACTCGTATTTTGAGTAAAAACGGGTTATAAAAATAAACGAGGCGAAGGTTTCTGTGTATAAAACATTTCATCAAAGCAATTATTATTAATAATCTTAATGCGATTATTAAATAAAATGTCTTATAACAGAAACCTTCGCCTCGTTTATTTTTATAACCCGTTTTTACTAAAAATACGAGTAATTCGTACTCTAAAACTTTTCGGAGCCGATAGGACCATAATTATCGAAT
>JAFFZH010012056.1:21250-36025 GCA_018420115.1 Euura saliciscinereae
TGAGGGAAAATCATTGGTCGAGTTGGCATGGAATGCCTCATATGTTATACTTGAGACAACTGCAAGATTTATATGACAGTTGAATAATAGTAGCAGTATTGGAGAGTGTGGGACAGTATACCTGTTATCAACTTCATATCCACCAAGTAGTATCCACCATGGGTCACACCATTATCCCTTCGACGATTCAAAGGGTATCCATCTTCATCCATTGTAGTTTCTGAACGGAATTTTTTCGGATAGTGTTTTGAACATTTTCCATTTTGTGAACAATAATCACGACACGGTCCGTGTATCATGTGTTTCCTCAGGATTTCGTTTAAAAAAGGGTAACCATTAGGATCTGGAATCTCTGCTGAAATATATTTATCTACAATCGCAGGGGTGGTTATTTTGTAATTTCTTGCCAAGTGACCAACAGATGCATGTGAGGTGGGTCCCGTTTTTTAAATTCAATAACTTAGACGTAGGCTGCTACTTCACCGAAATGTTTTTGTTTTACAATTAAATCCACTAAAAAGCATTTTTTTTATGTTGAAAACACGAGCACAAATATCTGGTCTATCTCACGCTTGTTGGCCTGGCAATAGATTTTCTTGTATTTCACGCCATTTAGGGTTACACGTCATGGTTATGAAAAGATCAGGTTTTCCAAATTTACGCACTATAGCCATGGCATCTTGATAGTTTTGCATCATGTTACGAGGTGATCCGATGAAAGTTGATGGTAGTATAATCATCTTTCCTACACGACCGTTCGCTTTCTCCGCAGCGTTTTGAAGATAATCTACTAATCCCTGATATGTATCAGCTCTCAAATTTTTTTGGTGTGTTCTACGGTACTCTATTCTGTCCTTCTCGATTTTAACGTAATTATCTACGATCCATTGTCGAAATAAACGTCGGCCTCTGAGAAATAAGTTGAAGTAATTTCGAATAGCCATTTGGTATTTTATGTACGCAGTTCTGCTTACACGTTTACAACTATTTCTACGCATCAAGTTTCGGTGCCAACCTCTCGTACCATAGGGATAAAACAGGGGATATACCTACGGTTCTACGTTCGGATCCATCGTACTAACTTTCTGTGAATTTTTACTCTCATCTCGTACAATAACGTATGAATCTGGGATTTCACCGTCAGCAGTTGTCGAAAAAATTGTAGCCACTTCATTACTCCTTTCAAAGTTATATCGTTGACCATCTACGCCTGGCTTCAAGGTGAACATCAAATGTAACTCGGGAAGTTTTTCGTTAGACCTTATGGCCTTTTGCTTTTGATTTCTGAGTTCTTCTCCCATCATTCGATACGTCCTGGCAAATATATTATTATCGCGAACAATCTGATCAACCATACGTAAGGCTTCACTATCAAGTTTAGCATTTCGACTCAGACGGTTTTCTGTCGCTTCATTATTGTCAACTATGAAGAGTTGCCCATAACTGGGAGGCTCATTCGAAACTGGATGTAGTGTTGTATTTATTTGATAATGAATTTGACCTTGAATCTTGAAACAATAGGGTCCCCGATTTGTGTTTCTAAAATTTACTAAATTTGCATTGAAAGATGCAAATGAGAACGGACTGTTATAGTTTCTGATATTTTCGAAAAAATGGTTCGATTTTTCGTGAGTACCGTCCAATAGCGCATACAGTTGATCCGGGGGTTGTGGTAATGGTTCAAGGACAACCTCACCATGACTGCGACAATCATTGAAAGATTCACCTTTATTTGCTACTCGTTCACCTGCGAAATGTTTTGCATCACAGTTTCGGCAAAGTACATCCATTGCGCCAATATAATGTTCTTTAATGTTATTGAATTCAGAATATTGGGTAAAACTTAACTCTGTCAAATTTTTTCTTCGTACCTGATTTTTCTGTGCGCGAACTACTGACGGAAAGACAAACACAAAATCGTCTGGACTTCCATTCCTTCCACAATTAATTAAAGTATCATCATGGTTTACTGTACTTTTTCCGGAACGTGAATTTTCCTGTAATTGTGAGTAATTGTAAGATGGATTCGATGAAAGAGGGGGTATATCTCTTACGAGATGTGATTGTGTTTCAATTGCAAGCGGTTCGTATGACGAAGTAGATGCGATCGGGGATATATCTCTCACACGATGTGATTGTATTTCAATCACGGATGGTTCACAATCGTGAGCTGAATTAGTCGCAATTGGTGACCTATCTCTTATCCTATTATCTGTTATTTTAGTTGCCATGATGTTCACGTTGCCGTTTTCAGTAGTGGACATTGAATTTTCTATATATCTGACAACAGCTACTTCCTGAATTGCCCTTACTTCATATTGACTCATATTTTTGGCTGTTGCTTTAAGACGTTTTCGCGACAGGACTTTTCGTTGCTCTAGGGTACGTTTGTGTTCTTCTTCTTCCTCGGAAGTACGTTGAACCTTCCTACGTGGCATGATTAGATAGATTACAGAGATATCAATCGGGTCAATACCTGAAAAAGTCAGTAAAATAACGTATTTACTCTTTTACATACTATCTATTCTGAAAGTATATAGCTTGTTTCCATTATTCCATTTCATAAAATTCATTTCATTTCCATTTTTCCAAAGTTCGTATTTTCAAGTTTCATTTTTTCGTATTTTGCAAGTTTTGTATTCCGTAAAAAAAGCAGCTATCTATTCCACAGCGTGATCATGCATAAAATTACACAATACAGTACAAATACCGTCACAATTACATAACGCATGTGTATTCAGACTCTGGTAGGTGTGATCGGATGACTGCTGTAGTGCTGCACAAATTATGCGGTCCAACCGATATCTTCGTATAACCTTCGAAACAAATGAAAATTAGTAACTTTGTACGCATGATATGTAAATCTACAAAATTTCAGTCCGCTTATTCGCGAGGTAATTTATTAGGCGTTTATCAACCAACCTTCTTTTTGAATTCTCATCCAATCCGGATGGAAGGTAAACTCCCCCAGGAAAAATCATTCGTCTGGAAGGCACACAGAAATTGTCCGACTGTTATATTCGGGTCACCTGCGACACGTCAAGCAAACGAAATCAATTAGTATATCCACTAGGGTGCTCTTTTTTTTAGACTATTTTTGCTTTTTTCGGTCCCATCGTGAAATTTTGTTGGAAATACAAGAAAAAAAAATTTCTAAAAGTTTGAGCCCTTAATATTAATATTAAGTCCTAGACCAAGGCGTGTAAAGATTTCCCATTGAAAATACACGGAAACTCTGATTTTTAATCTTTAAATTTCTATAGCTCAGCGGCATTTCATGGCATCGCTTTGACCATAGAAAAGTATTTCTCAGAATTAAACGCTCTACAAAAGTACCTACTCATTGCGGCAAAGTTGTAACTCACACCGGCGAGGTAGTACGGGCCACTAAACCTGATTTTTCCATGAAATTCGCGTTTTTCGCATTTATCTCGTAAACGATAAGAGATACAGAAAAAAAAATGTGGAGAACAAACTTGTAGGAAATTCAATTTCCTACAAAAAAGGTCTTTAATACTGAGTCGCTAACATCAATATTTCTGGAGATAATCAATTATAAAGTTTTTGTAATTTCAAATTTTTATCGAAAATCACGTCAAATTATTTGTAATAAATATCCATTGGATAATGAAAGAACGATATTTTTATAATTTGACGTGATTTTCGATAAAAATTTGCTGCTTAGCGCTCTGAACCCTCCGCGTCGCGTTTCTGCTGTGAATTAATATAATTTATTGTCACCGGAGCAATTCGTAACTTGTATATTTTATGTAAAATATGAAGGGATTTAGCACGTCACTCAAACACACCGCTCACGAAGTGAACAACCGACAATCGCGGCGCGAGCCAATCGAAATCGGTTTTAAAAGGGGTCAATAATCAAATTCGCGGTTCGAGAGAAAAAACTCGCCGTTCGAGAGGGGCGAGTTCACACGCGGCCACCGTTATTTTATGAAGGGATTCCGAAGATTTATATTGCAAAACTTCTTTATTTCGTGCACTAATAGAGAAATTCTATTGTAGGTATTCTGCATAAAATGATAAACGCCCAATATGGCCGCGACCACGAGTTGACATCGACAATTATCATTTTATGCAGGATACAATAGAATTTCTCTATTAGTGCATGAAATAAAGAAGTTTTGCAATATAAATCTTCGGAATTCAATATAGAATACCGCTAACTAATTCTTTTTCGCGTTCGTGACGCGTAGGCTTTGATATCACTCCGGTTTTCACTTGTTTTCACTGATATGATATCAGTGAAAACAAGTGAAAACCGGGTACGGTGGGTAAAGCCTGACTCCAGTATGCTCTTAAATGGAGAATTTTAGGCATAGAGTCTCAAGTCGCTTTGTAAAAATGAACGTAGTAAAAGTAAGGTTAGGGAACGCGTTACAGATAAGAATGCCAGGGCACAGAAATATCACTTGTTTGGCGATATTTCTTATATGAAATGTATGAGTGATGGACTTTTACTCACCTGGTATGGAGTTGGAACTCGAATCTGTTGAAGAAGTAAATATCTTCTTCTTCTTCATTAATGGATTTAGGAGTCTCCGACTCCTATGTACACCCTGGGAAATTGAATCTGAAGCGCCCGCGATGGGCAACTGAACATACACCTGTAATTTGGTTGGCAATGACACGTTGTAACTCGCTGCCGAAAAAATTGCCGAGCGATAACGCTTGGGATTGCCAACCAAATTACAGGTGTATGTTCAGTTGCCTATCGCGGGCGCTTCAGATTCAATTTCCCTGTACCAAAAGAAGTAAATATACGAAGCAAAATTGTTAAAACCAGTGACCGAGCCGCACAACACATTCACAGTCGTTGGCGTTTCTAAACAAGATGGCGGCGTCTGCCGTGTGGTGGCGTGGCGTCCGTCGCGATAGAGTGAGCTCTCGCATGCGCCGCTGTCGCAGCAGTGGTGGTAGTAGTCGTAGTTCTAAAATTTCCAACAAATTTCGAGCCTTTCATCGCGGAATTTTACAGTTCGTTTCTAGTATTTTAGATTGTTGCGCTGATTCCAAATCCGCAAACAGAATATGAAAAAATGGACAGCTATTTCTGCTATTTTCGGTGCTTGTAACTTTACTGCTCAACAAACACGATTCCTTCGAACAAATATATGTAGAATACTTCTGTTTGCGGATCCGGATTCATTGCCACAATTCGCTTTAGAAACGCCGGAATACTGCAAAATCCCGGAATAAAATTGACCCGAACCTGTATCGTATATTATTTGTTTATTCTCATATTTTCCGAATAAATAGTAGTGCTTCGAAAATGCTCAGGCCTTTTTTATAATATCACAAACGCCATGAGCGGTAAAACTGTGTAATCTTGAGTCTCAAGTGACAAAATATTTGGAAATCGAGAATCAAGAAATTCTACGAATTTGGAACCAAATGTAACGGCGTTTACCAGATGAAGTCATATCGTGTGATTAGATATAAACAGATACAACCCTGATAATAATCCCAAACTAAATATATCACTCCAAAGGGGATGGGGTAGAGTGGAAGGTCCGCGTAGCCACTGCCGCGAGCGCCATCTAGTGAGTCCGGGCCCACAAGACGCGTAGTTGTATTGGTGACGTGTCCGCATATCCATGTGACTCATACTTACGCGAGTTATGCCGCAAAGCCAGCATGGGAAGGTGTTTTTAGTGTAAAAACGTGCTTACGAGTCAAAAATGGTACACGAATGTAGGTTAGAAGGCTGCAAGAAAAGCCTACGTATGCACCCACGTCAAACATTTTTCCAGCCTACGTATGCACCCACGTCAAACATTTTTCCATATTCCAGGAGATCCCTAATTGTAAGTATTCAACGACGAGTAACATAACCTACTCCAGTCCACTCGACTACGATTTGTTTGGCTATACAGCAGTATGTATGTACTGTCGTGGTAATCTATTTTGCGTGTATTACAGATGTGCAGAATGGGTATTTTTGCTGGTGTTGAAAGAGGTGATGCAGAGTTCCGCATTTGCATAGACTATTTCGATTCAAAGTGCATATTCAAACGCCATCCACGGTGTTCAGACATTGGCTCGAAACAGCAGTCCCTGCACTATCGAGCCAGGAGGAAGTACGAAAATTTGTTATCCGATTGATAGAAAATGAATCGCCTGCGGATCAAATTCACGCCGTATCATAATTATTGCAGATGAGATCGTAACTTTGATTAGACAAATTACAGACTGCTGCTCAGGCTCGGCAAACAGATGATAAAATTAGAAAATTTGGAACAAAAAAAGTTTGAGGCCAAATTAAGGTTAATAAAAAAAGTTAATTACTGTACATATTGTAAATACTGTTAATAGTGTGAATAGCGTAAATAGCGGAGGTATTAATGTTTCCTCATACTACTAATTTTCTATTCTGTCATGTAATTTATACATATTTTTTTACGCAGTGTCTAACCGCACAAAACCCGTGACTCCAACACGGGCCCCGTGCCTGCAACATAGGATCTTCATGGCAAGAAAATCATACAACACACACACACACATGATACAACGCAGACGGTTTTCTATGGCGGGTCAAATTTACAACTGCATAATTTTGGATAGAGGGATAGTTTTTCGTTACCCTGGAGACGTGCGCGAAGCGCACGGGTCCGGCAACACAAAATAACTACCGGACGAATAGCCATTACTTGATTTTGAGCTTATTTGTCCGATTATCGGACGAATAATTTTGCGCTTAATCGTCCGATTAGCGGACGAATAGATGCAGCGTCTATAAAAAATGCTGTGTTGCAGGCACGGGTCCCGTGTTGGAGGAACGGGTTCCCGTGTTGGAGTCACAGGTTTTTGTGCGGTTAGACGCAGGCATTTTTTTTATTATTAATACACGTTTTACTATGACTTTACATCTGTGTTTGTGTATTTTTTAACCGCGTAAATACCTAAGATTCCAATATTAGAATCCAAAGCTACCGCTACCGCTAAATCGGGGAGTAGGGGGTCACTGACTCGGGCCCGGACTCACCAGAGGCGCTGCGACACCAGCTACGAAATTTTACACGAGCGCTTATAGGACCTTCCACTCTACCCCATCCCAGCCCGGTGACACTATCCAGTTTGACTGATTCCCTTACTGTCGCCAACCGCTACGCGGCGCTGGGAGTAGTGTGCCCTGTCGGTGGGCGTGGTTACGACGGAAAAATTTGAAAGACCTCGAAGCCCGTATTTCAATAACCAGATCCCTCCCCAATATCCATTCTCCGTTAAATATTTGTTTTTAATGCAGGTATTAGGACGCTTATACATCAATTTTAAACAGTAATTGTGGGGGATTCCACGTTAAATCGACCGAAAAAACGAGATTTTTTCCCTGACCCCTTTCGATTTTCTTGTCCTGTTGCACAGTCAAACTACATGTTGAAAGGATGAACTGTGATTTTTTTCAGATTTTTCCGAGTTTTTCGACTCCTCATTCTATTACGAAAAATCATCGAATAAATTGATTTTCAATTATTTTTTTTACTTTTTGCGCCTACATAGCTCAAAACATGAACGATGTGTGAAAAAAGTTCCAATACGAAAATTTTGGATCGAAAGGGGTCAGGGAAATCGACCGTTCGATTTTACGTGGAATCGCCCTTATACTATTTATCAGCATTATCATTAACAACGTGAATATGAATTTAAAAATCGAAATTAAAAATAATGCTGCAATTCACGTTGGATCAAACTATTGAATGAAAAATAAACCACGTGTTCGTATATTAATAGTCAAACTTTTATTTATTAGCATTTGTGAAGTTAATCGGTGGGTATTCGAGGTTATGTCGCAACCTTTCGAATCAGCTTTCGAATGTTTTCGACGTAACCACGCCCACCGGCCGGGCACACTACCCCCAGCGCCGCGTAGTGGTTGGCGACAGTAAGGGAATCACTGTCTAACATTAGCGGTATAGGGAAGTGTCACCGGGCTGCCCCATCCTCTTTGTATCACTCCATGTGTGATCTACACCTGCCCCTGCTAACCATACATGTTCATGAAGGGAAGGATCTTATCGGCACCACACTCAAATTTTAACTTTGCAGGCAAAGTCGTGTACTCAAATATTGTTACCCGTCTGGCAGTTCGCCACTTCGATGATAACATATAGGCCAGTTCCATATCAAATCAGGCAGCCAGGTGGGGACGAAAAATTCAAACGATTCGAAAAAAATTTATGTCATTCTTCAACGAATTTAAGGAGACCCGTATTTTTTTATTTTTCTGTTCAAAAATTTGGTCCGCCTGTACGGCTATTTTCATTTTTTGACGAAAACGGCTTTGTACGAATCTCGAAAATTTCGTTTTTCGTTCAAACGGCCGTAACTTTCCAACCAATGGACGGATTTGAGTCATCTCTGTTTTCAAAATGTGCGTATTTCTGTCTTCTTTCAGGCGGTACCAAGATGATGATGATCGGTTGAAAAATGTCAAAGTTATTCGACATAAAGTAAAATAATGTGAAGAAATTCAACCACAATTGTCGGCAATTTCATATTTTTCGATTCGATCGCTGATTTTTCCTCGAATAGTCCACAAAAAGCATCTATAAAAGCAATAAACTATCAATCATTTACTGAGATTATCTAGATTGTTGTGTCTTGAACCCACGGGTGTTGGCTTGTTCTTGCAGTGAAGGTACGGCCGGTTTCGGCCGCGTTTTTCCTGCACACGGAGACCCGTAGGTAAGGATAAAACTGCCAGTTAGGCGGGTGTCTGCTCCGTTGGTGGGGATACCGGCTATAGTACGTCTCCAGGAGCAAACTCGTATGCTATGAAAATTCGCGATATTCGAAAAATCATATTCTTAAATCATAACTTTTTTCAAGGAGCTTGGCGGCAAACGAAACTCGCGCGAGTAGTTAGTGCTTTTTGTGGACTATTCGAGAAAAAATCAGCGATCGAATCGAAAAATATGCAATTGCCGAAAATCGTGGTTGAATTTCTTCACATTATTTTACTTTATGTCAAATAACTTTGACATTTTTCAACCGATCATCATCATCTTGGTACCACCTGACAGAAGACAGAAATACGCACGTTTTGAAAAAAAGATGACTCAAATCCGTCCATTGGTTGGAAAGTTACGGTCGTTTGATATTTGATAACAAAAAACGAAATTTTCGAGATTCGTACAAAGGCGTTTTCGTCAAAAAATGAGAATAGCTGTACAAGCGGACCAAATTTTTGAACAGAAAAATAAAAAAATACGGGTCTCCTTAAATTCGTTGAAGAATGACATAAATTTTTTTCGAATCGTTTGAATTTTTCGTCCCCACCTGGCTGCCTGATTTGAGATGGAACCGGCCTATAGTATATCATCATACTGTAACAATACTATTGTATGTATAATTTAATTATTTGAATTTACATTAGGGCTACTGAAGCAGGTGTCGAATCCATTACCTATTCGCTACTTAATTTATTAATTGTGATGTGAGGATGAGTAACCACCGGATTGGTGCTTAGACCCGTAGATAGTTACTCATTGGAATAGGTAAGGTTGGGAAGAAGCAGGTAGAAGCAAACAAAGCAGTTTTAGGTTTAGTATAAAATTTGGAAGTGAAGTGCTATTTACAGTGAATTGAAATGATTCTAAGTTCTGAATTTAATTTATATCTTCATATTTCGGATATTAGGTTTTTACCGGAACCTCTGAGAGGGTAGGTAATGCCTGCCTTCCTGTATATGATTTGGAATTGATTTATTTGAAGTCTTGAATTTACTAATGAGTCTTGGCTCTATTTGGAGATTGGGTTTCACCGGTACCTCGGGAGGGTTGGTGCTACCCGCCTTCCTGCTGGCTGAATACCAGCCCGTACGACTCTGCGCACGCCCTTTTATTCACTCGACGCGGACCATGGAGTGCCCGTGCCTCGTTATTCTGTGACGTCACACCGTGGTGTGTCCGCAGCGCCGCTGTGCCCACGCCACGGCGTTTCGCGGAACTTCTTCAATTCCAAATACTCGTTTATTTTATAATTCCTTCATCAATTTACATTTTACATTTCGACATAACATTTTCAATTAATTTTCATTATTACAATTATTAATATTCCTCTGGGTTATAACCCTTTATTCAGTTTATAATATTCGTGGTATCGTGAATTTGCCTAGCTCTTCGAGATCAGGCCAGTGACCCTATACCTTCTATGGTGTGCGTGTATCTTTACGCCTACCTCAGCTAAGTGTGTGTGTTGTTTTGATTTTAATTTCTCAGTATACTATAGTATCCTGCTCCTACAGTATACCGTGGGTCTCTACTATAGTCCCTGCAGTGCATAGTCCTACAGTACGATCTCTTTGATTTTATATTTAGAAAACAACTCATTTATAATGTCTCTACTGGTTATTAGAAAACGTCTCAATACACTTGTTTGTTTGAAAATTAATCAACAAACAAAGTGGAAATTAGGTGTTAGTTAGTTATAGTGTGACGTGGCGCTCGGCGCCCCGCCACAAGTGTGTGTGAAGTCCGCATGGATTACACGTGTAAAAAACACTTTTTATTCGGTGGAAAGCATGTGGAATATACCAGCACACAGAAACGTGTTTTCCACGTGTTTTCCACGGGTTTTCCTGGTATACAAGAAACGTTGATTGAATGATGTGTGGTCCACGTATAATTTTTCCACTTATGCCGTCGACTTTCCACATTGGACACGTTTAATATACGTATATTCGACGTACCTGTGTTTATTGGGAATGAACTCAAAATTTGTTCTTCTATGCGTTTCCTCCAACCACAGTTATTTTGAAATCTTTACAAAAGATAAAAAACGAGGGGGGGGGGGGGGGGGGGCATAATGGTTGTACCGGGTTGGCCTTCTCAACCGTGGTACCCCTTGTTCTGCGGAATGATTGTCTCAGATCCATTCAGATTTGATGCTAAAACCAATATTTCTTTTTCAAATAGGAAACCAGAGGAATTTTGGGACAAAGTTACCCTGGTGGCCGCTTTCTTATCAGGAAAGCTTTCCAAATGAAGGGTATTCCTGACGACACAATACACATAATGATTTCGTCGTTAAGTAACTCATCATATAAACATTAATACGAGTGTTGCTTCAAAAAATGGTGGAATTTTCGCTCTTTGTATTGCATAGACCCGTTCAACAATTCCGTCCCATATGTATACTGAGATTTTTAACAGAATTATTCGAAAAAGGCGCAGCATATAGTTCCATTAATTGTTATAGATCGGCTATCTCATTACTTGTTGGACCAGAGATAGCTCAGGATCACAGGATGTTGAGATTTTTTAAGGGTTTATCGAAATTACGACCATCAAAACCCAAATATGACTCAACTTGGGATCCAAAAATTGTTCTTGATTATCTGACTTCTATTCCTGATAATGACAATTTGCCTCTTAAAGAATTAGCTATGAAACTTATCTGTTTACTCGCATTGGTAACTGGACATAGATTACAAACTTTCGCCTTAATCAAGACAGAAAATATAGAATTTAACGAAGAGTCGATCGATATAAAAATTCCTGATCACATCAAAACTTCGGGTCCAAACAGGAAACATAACCTCTTCTGGTCTTACCTTATTTTCCAAAAAATAAAACGATTTGTGCAGCAACCACGCTCGAATGTAACCTTGAAAGAACCAAAAATATTCGAGGAGAAACAACTGTTCTTTTCATTTCAAATAAACGTCCTTTCAGAGGTGTTACTGCTCAGTCGTTGTGCCACTGGGTTAAAAATATTCTGTTAAAGAGTGGCATAGATACAAATATTTTTAGTGCTCACTCAACTCGTCATGCCTCAACATCGACAGTAAAAAATAAAGGTTTAGACATAGATACCTTACGTAGAACTGCAGGACGGACCGAAAAATCGAACACATTCGCAAAGTGTCTTATGATTTGAAAATTGTAAAAGATAAGAAGGCGTTTGCAAACGTCATTTTGAACCTTTGAAGGTTCAACATTATCCATGTTAATTGACTCTGTTACAACAAACATTTGTTCCAAAATATATCGTATCAATCATTCTAATCGTCACCGCCGTAACATGCGTCGAACATCTACAAGTTGATCATGAGAAAGAGGGGCGCAATACAATTAAAAGATTAAACGAACTTACTTGTAAGTGAAGTTCTATCTTAATTGTATGAAGCGCCTCTTCCGAAATGATCAGTCCCACCCTTAGATACACCCTTCTTAAGATATGCTCTTAAGACCCATTAAGATTACGGCGGAGCTTTAAAGAAATGAAGATCACGCGTGGGTACAGGAGCGAGCGCGGTAGACGCGTTTTTCTTTGTTTTAAAAACACTAGCTCACAATAGCGCGCTTCTGAAACCAACTTTCAGATCGTTATTACAGCGCTTTTTTTTTCATTCTGCTGACCTTTTTCAAATCTTTACTAACTACTTCTGATTTAAGGGGTTACATGGCGCGACCGATCTAACGTTCCAGTTTTAGACGATTATCTTGACTTCAGATGCTAACTATTGATAAACCTCAGAACTATAGGGGGGCATTTCAAGTCAGTTTCCAAATTCTAACCGATAATCTTCACATCCCGATTTTCAATCGTACGTTAAGAAAAGTCGAGCGAATATAATGTGTTGGCAACGTTTCGGAATCAGAGCTAATATTTTTTCTTCACTTTGGCCATCAGAAAACCACTGATTCCGATTCTGATATTCATAGTCTTAAATTTTTTCTTGCGATCTCTGTACTGGTCCGTTTGGTGACTGATAGGAGCATAGTCGAAAGCGAATGAACGGTGGCGTTTATCAGGAATAGGAGCTGCGATATTTCTAGAATTTTACCATCTCATAATCGTAGTCTCCATCCCTGTCTTTTCTGAATTATTGTGAATTTTCAAAGGACCATTGAACTGACCTGCCTGATCTCACCTGAGTCGCGCACGGCAAAGATATGGCTCGAGAACGAGAAACCTGTCAGGATTCTTATGTTCATTTTTGAATCTTTTAGCCCTACTGAAAATGTTGATGTGATAAATCATATAATGTTATCAGCGGAATCATCTCGTCATTTATCATATGATTTATCTTGTGAATTTGACCAAATATGTGGAAAATCATATAATAATTCATGTATGCATGACTCATCAGATATATTATAAAACAAATTACGTGATGAACTACATTTCCATACATTATATCTGCTGATGCGTGCCTGTATGATTTATCATGTGATTTTTTACATATTCGTCCGAAATCAGAAGGTAAATCATATGATGAATGACATGATGATTTCGCTCATAACATTATATGATTTATCACATCACATTTTCAGTAGGGAGGTACTTTAAAAAGGGAAAAAGTTTTGTTTTTTGAAAGAGTCACTACAGACATTCACTTTTTCTTTTAATGTCAACCTGATGATAAAAGTTTCCGAAAAATCGTACTGTATAATCCTGAGCATCACCATAACGATCATTTGCAGCAGTCGCACGGCGAAATTTATGGTTCAGAATCATTATAGGTATTTAGTACCCGCAGCATTTTTTATTTGCTTCGTGATTTTGTCTGCAGTTGTCCTTGCTTTAAATCATTTGTCTGAATTTTTTCAGATTTTTCGGACAAACCCTTTCTGATGAGTTATGATTATTTTTCGACGGAAAAACGGACCATTTCTCAAAATCTGAAAAAATTCACAAAAATCGTATGATTAACGGAGAACAGTCTCCCGCTCGCGAGAATGTGGGCTGAATTTTCCTTATATTTTTTTCACTCGATCAAAACTTTTTTTGTCAACAATACACTCAAACCACGACTTTTATCCACCCATAATTGTATCAATACTATTTTTTAACTGGAAGAATGAAAAAAAAATTCAATTCAACTGGTCGGATACAAGGCATCAATTCGATAAAATATTCGCCTTGCCAAAAATCAGATATGAGTTGTTTCAGTGAGTGATTAATCATTCCTAGGATCTAAACCCTGATCCAAAAATCTGAAGGGTTCAGAACAATGTTTTAGAGTAAGGACAACAACAGACAAAATCATGAAGCAAATAAAAATGTTGTGGTCTGGAGGCTAGGTGAATTGACGTGGACAGCCCCATATACAAGTGTGCTAATAACTGTCAGCTGTCAGATCAAAACTTACATAACTATCGCCGTACCCGTTACTTACAGAAAATCTACGTTTGCATAAATTCTGCCACAAACGAACACAACACAAATTTTCCTCGATTAAGGTTATGTGAAGACTATTAAATTGTACCTCAAACATACCTTTCATCGAAATCAATTCAGCCGTTCAAAATTTTGACCTTTTGTTCGCCTCTTCAAAATTTTGCGATACAGGTTATCGCTTTGAATCGCGCCTGTCAAAAACAACAACTTCAAACGGCGCGAATTCAGCAGACAGACTTTTTTCAGATCACACCGCCAGCCATAGGAGCATGTAGGACGAATTTTACCTTCTTCGCGAGAAGTATTTTGCTTCTAACCGTGTCACTGATATGCAGTTTGTGTCAGGGACGGCCGGCAGTCATATTTTTCGCGCGCCCCGAGCAGAATTTCCGCCGAACAGCTCCGAGCGGCGTCACCGCCGTCCAATCGGCATCGCGGAGAGGAGCTGACGGAAATGCGAGAACCAGCGATAGCCAGCGATAGATGCGAGATGCAGCGATAGATGCGATAAATAATCGTGACAACCAACTTTTTAATGAGGGACACGGAATGTTCAAACCATTTTCAACATGTCAGGTTCCACTCGATTCGTCAAGTATTGTCATGATATCCTGATTTTTGTTTCAGGAG
>JAFFZH010012057.1:5565-16293 GCA_018420115.1 Euura saliciscinereae
TGATGTCGGTAAGTCGGTAATAATCGAGTAGAGCCTCCCCTTAACTGTCAGCCCGTTACCACTGTTTCTTGTTTTTTATTGCTAAGCACACGCGTGCAGAATGGAGAAGTGGGCAGAAAGAGTAGCCGAATGGCTCTCTTTTTAATTTCACCAGTATAACAACTTCATTTTCCCTTTTCTGGATAATTCCTGGTATTTTAAGGTATCTATAACCTCAACGCTTACTAGTATTATTGCTATTATGATTAGATAACTAAATGTAACTGTTATATGTTGAGATTTGAATATTAATTTGAGATGTACAACTTGACAGATGCATTAAACGAAAAAATTTTGGTTCTGGGGAGGGCTCGAACTGGAGCCGAAACGTTAACAGATTTGACGTCTTTTTAATCTGACCTACATATCCAAGATTCACAACTCAATAAGTCATAATTTTTCCGTCTGACTTGGTGCAATAATGTAATATCTAAAAAACTTTAATATCATTTTGTAGTATCTCAAAATCAACTACGGCTATCCATTTGAATGCAATACTCTAATAACTAAAAAAAAAATGCAATAAATTGATGCAATACAGTAACAAGTCGAAAAACAAACAGAATTCTTGGTGCAATACTATAACAACTCGAAAAAAAAGAATATCCCTGGTGCAATACTGTAACATCTCAAAATTACCGTCAAAAATATTTTTCGACTTATTATAGTATTGCTCCACGTTTTAAGATTTTTTTTCAGTTGTTACGGTATTGCACCAGGAGGATAATTAAAATTTGGTTTAATATCTAAAAAAAACGGCATAATTTGATCGCAGCAGCTAGATACCAATGTGATATTACTTTCTTATCATCTAGTACATTTCAGCGGATTATTTCGTTTATTTAAAAAAAATTGTCCCCCATGGAAATATGTGGTCACGTGGATTTAGAACTGATTTTACTTGAAACGCGATTTTCTCGGATCGAGATTTTTTTAGATGTTACACTATTGTTCTAGGGGTGCGATATATACCTCTGAACTTGACAGTAGTGGGGAATCGACCTTTCTACCTCGAGTGATAAACAAGGACAATGGACGACTTTCGAAAACAACGAGCTGAAAGCTTCCACAAAATACTTATAAGGAAGGCAGCAATACGGTGCACCGGAACAAATACCTCGTCCGATTCGCCTCAGGTGTTCCGTTCCCTTATGGACGATTAGAACGTGAATTTATTGTACAAATAAGCTGGGGATTTATTCTGAAAAACAGTAAATCGAGTGGTTAGCTCAGGATGCTGTATGAGTTTGGTCATTTTATCTTTCCTCTCGTAGTCTGTAGGCCTCTATAATTGCACGATTAAACGAACTTACCTGTAAGCGAAGTTCGATTGTAATTATACGAGGGTCTCGTCCGAGGTGATTACAATGTCGTACTGCTACTCCGACCTACTAATGCCACGTTTTCAGAGTTTCAAAAAGCGCGCCCTTCTTAGATGGCGCTACCGTCCCGATATCTTCTCATATGTTCAAAGTATCCTCTGAAAATTGTTCGTACCCATTGCTGGTACCAATTGTTTGTACCAATTGCTTGTACCAACTAGGGTGACAAAATTTCAAAGACATTTTTCCGGGTCCAAGCTTGCTAAGGGTGGGTTGTAATCACCTCGGACGAGACCGTCGTATAATTACGATCGAACTTCACTCACAGGTAAGTTCGTTTAATCGTGCAATTATACTTCGGGTCTCGTCTTCAAGATTACAATGTAGATGTTCAGAGAGTACCAAACAATTTTCATCAAACCTTTCATTACAATTCATCGTTGGAAGTTGGAAATATTATCAACTATTGTGTGGAATATACAACACATTTGTGAATCAGCGTTAGCTAAGCTTTTTTTTTCGTAGTGTCGAATTTCGACACCCAATAATGTAATTTGTAATACTGATATTATTAGTTTGACGGTTCCGGGACGTTTCGGTCAATGCCTTTTGGTCCATCGCCCTTTCGTCCAACGCCAATTGGTCCAATGGTACTATTCGGACAACAGCTTTTTGGTCGAATTTTTTTTTCGTCCCATGGCTATTTCGTCTAAAAATTTTTTCGTCCCATGGCTATTACGTCCAAAAATTTTTTCGTACAATGGCCGTTTTGTCCAAAACGAAAATTCGTCCAACAGAAAATTCGTCCAGGGGTTGTTTTGGTCTAACGGTTAGAAAAAGTTAGGCCAGCCACTCGTACAACACACACACACACATGATACAACACAGACGGTGTTCTAAGAAGGGCTAGAAAAAGTTAGGTCAGCCATTGACGGTGAGAAAAAGTTAGGCCAGCCAATCATACAACAAACACACACACATGATACAACACAGACGGTGTTCTAAGAAGGCTTAGAAAAAGTTAGGCCAGCCATTGACGGTTAGAAAAAGTTAGGCCAGCCAATCATACAACAAACACACATACATGATACTACACAGACGGTGTTCTAAGAAGGGCTAGAAAAAGTTAGGCCAGCCACTCATACATTGACAGCATGGGGCTTTTGGACGAAATGGTACATTGGCCGAATCGGTATTTCGACGAAATGATATATTGGCCGAATCGGTATTTGGACGAAATGATATATTGGCCGAATCGGTATTTGGACGAAGTGGTGCATTGGACGAATCGGTATTTGGACGAAGTGGTGCATTGGACGAATCGGTATTTGGAGGAAGTGGTTTTTGGACGAATCGGCTGGGGACGAAAAGGCGATGGACGAAAAGGGTTTGGACGAAACGTCCTAAACCCTAGTTTGACTGGTCAAGTTTGCAGTGCTGTTAGCGAATGAACATTGCAGTTGTAATAATAAAGTATCTAAAAAAAATTTGAACGAAAAAAAATGTAGGGAGTCGTACTTGGCGGGCCAGGTGTGGGTAGATGAAATAGTATTAGGTGAATATTTACGTGACATTTTCATCGATTGCTATGGTGGCCCGCCAAGTACCACTCCCTACATTTTTTTCATTCAAATTTTTTTTTTTAGAACTTTCCCTCCCAATTTTTATCACATCACTAATTATTTGAAAAACCAGATTGGTTTAATTTTATTGTTAATTCTTGTACTTGGTAGATGTAGTAGTAGATGGTAGACGGTCAAGTTTTTAGAACGCACGCCGGTGTACGCTAGACACAATTCATTACACATGGAATCATTACACATACCCACTCCCACATATACCTCATCTGGTTGTTGGAGATGTGTATTGAAATGAATCCGAAGCTCGTGTAAGCAAATCCACTTTCACACAATCAATACTCAAGAATTTTTCCGTACGTACATATAATTACAGTCTGACACCAGGCACTGACAGACCTTGAGAAATGGGGTACGTTTCAATTCCCAGTTGAAATTTAAGTAATTTTTCAAGTATCAGTTACTGGTTCATCAGAAAAAAATCTTGTGAATCTGGGTCTTCATCGTGAAGTTTCTTGAAGACGTTGAAATCCATTGTTGGAGGAAAGAACAATCGTATTCGATGAAACTATAACAAAACCATAATTGAAGACTTCTGGCTCGTTGTCACGGTCCCTCTTTTTAAGGGGAGACTTCGGTGAAATTTTGGGCAAAAATTGGTTTTTAAATTCTCACAATATCAAAAAGAGGTGTATAAAAAAATCCTTCGCAAGACTTTCACCGCAGGAGGCTGATTTTTTTTTCACACAGTCCATAATACCATTATTTAAAAACTGCTGAATGGATTTTTTTGTACGACCTCTGATAGCGATTTTCAAAATTTCACCGAAATCTCCCCTTAATTCATTAAAATAGAGAGAATTGAGTTTACGAGGAAATTCATCCACGCCCGCAATCGATGTTTTCTCGAAACTATTTTCTCGTTTCGTTTGAATAATTGAAAGGAGGAGAATTTAATTTGTAAAGAAATTTATTCAAGCCCTACTCGTAGGGCAATCAACGTTTCCTTGGAACAATCTTTTCGTTGATAAAATGTTTTATATGTATATATGATAAATGTTTGAATAATATATTGAATTTATATGAATATTTGATATACTAAAAGCGGCTATAATAAGATATTTTTTATGTATAATTTATATATCTTATATACAATATGTATATTTCCTGATATATTATCTCTGATATATATGGGGCATTCCATGCCAAATCGACTTGACCCTTGACCTCTCGGATTTGGTCCGCGATTTTATATATGATTGTTGTCACTTTGGAACGGACGCAGTATTTTTTTTTTTTTTTTTGCCACGAGACGTATTGTCTACAATTTTTTAAAATGGTCATATTGATCGACATAATTCAAATATCTGAAAAAAAATCTGAAATATGTCTGACAGATATATCAACATTTTTGAGCCTAGAGCCGAAGTGGGGACATTTTTCCTTCTCGATGTTTTCAAGCTTTTATCCCATACATGAACGGAAAGGCCGATCTCGCTACCTATTTTGAGGGAGCGAAGTGCGGCTTTGCCGACCGGAACTCTTTCTTTCCGCTGGGAGACTATTAGGTAAGAAAGGCCAGTTTTTACTCCTGCAAAGTCTTTCCTCCCTGACAGTCTTTCTTCCCTGAAAGTGTTTCTTCCCAGTTTTCTTTGCCGTACCGACCAGTACGGCTCGGTCGGAACGTCACATAAACTAAAATGTAAACACTGATCTGCCCGCGAAATCGATCTTTCCGTCCATGGTGGAATAAAATATCGTGTGCACCACGGTCGCCTTTGCTCCCTTGGTGCACATATATACTATTCCTGTTTATTATTATTTTTTTTAATGGCAGCGGGAGTTATTTCACTATAAATGGTTGCTGAAACATTTTCCCATGTCACACTGATTGATTTGGATTATTCAAAAAATTTTCAGATAAAAAAAAAATCTTGAAAAATCTGAAAATTTTTTGAACAATCCAAATCAATCAGTGTGACATGGGAAAATGTTTCAGCAACCATTTATAGTGAAATAACTCCCGCTGCTATTGAAAAAAATAATAAGAAACAGGAAAAGCTTGAAAACATCGAGAAGGAAAAATGTCCCCACTTCGGCTCTAGGCTCAACAATGTTGATATCTGACAGACGATTTTTCAGAATTTTTTCAGATTTTTTAATTATGTCGATCAATATGACTATTTTCAAAAATTGTAGACAATACGTCGCGTGGCGGAACAAAAAAAAAACTGAGTCCCTTTCAAAGTGAGAACAATCATATAAAAAATCGCGGACCAAATCCGAGAGGTCAGGGGTCAAACCCAGGTCGATTTGGCATGGAATGCCCCATATATTTCCGTGCGGGTTTTCTCTCAAAATCTTGTGCAAACAATGGCCAACGGCTAATATCGTCGAACGTCGAAGTTTATCTCCAAATCTCACGTTCGCCACATTTCTCCCTCACCTTTTACTTCGAATCGTTATTTCTTCCACGGCCCTGTACCCTGTACTACTTTAATGATGAACGGAACTTCATTTTAGATTGAACCATCAAACATTCGTGGAACCACTGATCTTCGAAGGCAGCTCCATTCCTATGACTTTGGATTAGAACATTCCTTCAAAAAACCAATGACAGTTTCAGACACATCTGAATGCCAAATTTCGGGTAGAACGTCATAGATAATTGTTATTCCTAAGTGGTATTACTGTAGGTAATGAATATACGTACTTATTAGATTCTGGCGCGGAATCCTGCTGGGGAAACTATAAATTATATTTCCTCCGAAGTTTATGGATATACTATCTAAACTGTCTTATTACCCTCTTCGCTAATTAACCTCGACGGGGATATAGCCTCGTAGCTGCTGTATTCTATGAACGAGTATCGAAAGTCTTACGAAGAATTAATTTTTTAATGAAAATTTCAATTGAAAATACTGATGAGAAAAATGTACGGACGATCCGGGAGTCGAAACCAGCGGTCCGTAGATGCCTATTATCCACTAATCACGTCAATTATTATTTTATATACTATTTCTCTCAAATTAGATCTTGAGTATTCTCGTTCTGTAAATTTCCATCATCGACTTTTCCTTGCGTTAAATGAATGTGCTGTACCGCGCAGAAGATGTCGCTACATTAATTGTGTCAACTGAAGCTTAAGTTGTACAAGTTCTTCAATTTCGGCAAACTTCCTCGATGAAGGAAATCCAATGTCATGGGATAACAGAGCTGGAGAGAATGAGAGATTTCGTTAATAGTTATTCATGCACCGGCGGTTTAATCCGACTTTGAATATTCGAGAGCAAGGTGATATTGCACGGTAAATTTGGAATATCGCTGAAACTTCTGGCTCCATATTATCAGTGGCTTGGGAAGGAGACAAGGATGTACCCTTGCACAGTATACACTCGCTCCCTGGTATGTTCAAAAGTTATGGAATAGCTTGGCCTGTAATTTACCTACTAAGTGTTTGCATGTACCCAACTCCACACTATGTAAAGTTAACTAATTAAACACTTAACCAGAGTTTCGAACAAATTAAATGAATGCCAAGGTCTACCCCACACCGTCAAATGTTTACCAAAGTTTAACACTACATTTTTATTAGACAATACGAACGGCTAACTTATTCAAATTTCCATTAAACTCAATGACAACTAAAGCAGTAACAACTTTCTCTCATAATTAAAATGGAAAGTGATCATTATCTCCGCTTTGATCTCTTCACTCGATCGTGATTGGAAGCTACGCCACGGTGAGATCCAACTCTGGTACAAAGGTGTTAATTGAACCCGTTTATCAGCTAGTATTGAACAAGCTAGCTCAACGGTAGTTGGAACTTGGAATCACGATTACGACAATATAATGGGGCTGAAGGGATGTCCCTACGCGAAACCATTTGAACGATCATACGAACTTACCTGTAAGTGAAGTTCGATCGTAATTATACGAAGGTCTCGTCTGAGATAATTACATATGTAGTGCACACTACTCTGACCTACTAATGCCACGTATTCAAAGTTTTAAATTAAATTAAGCGAAGCGCGCCCCAATATCTAGATGGCGCTGCTGCCCCTGTTTCTTCATACCGTTCAAAGTATGGTCTGAAAATTGTTTGTTTAGTATCGGGTCCAAGAATTTCCGTGAAATCTTTCGGGTAAACAAGCTTGTTGAGGGTGGGAATGTAATCATCTCAGACGAGACCTTCGTATAATTACGATCGAACTTCACTTACAGGTAAGTTCGTATGATCGTTCAATTATACTTCGTGACTCGTCTTCGAGATTACATATGTAGATATTTGAAGCATAACAAACAATTTGGATCGAATCTGTCCATGATTGAATTCAGTACTGACTCTGTCTCGTCAAGAGTATAGAGACCAGGATTCAATAATTCTGAAAACATAGGAATCCTTAAGGTTACGTGTTGAAAAAGAGTCGAAGTTGACGCGAAGATGAGACACTTTTGTGAAGTCCTGTTGTGTTTCATACACACCCAATTTCGATATTCTATAACGTAGTAATGATATCATTGTTTAAGATGAGATAACTTTCCAAGTTCTCGGCGTTGTTAACAGTAGGAGATTCAAGCTACGGTAATTGATTACATCCGCTCATACTGGCTAGGCACAGACATTGACTATCAGAATTCCGTACTAATCGTTTCAGTTTCATGATCCGCATCAGGGATCCAAAATAAAAGGTAATCATCGTTGGGTCATTGAAAATCTAGTGATCCAGCGGATACAACTATAAAGTTCTTACAAGATTCATGGATTTAAGCTCGAGATTGCCTCCGAATCGTCTGGAGAAAGAGATACTCACGGAGATTTTGTAAATGATCACGGTGAAGTGATACAATAATCCTGTATCGCTTTTTAAATTAACCTCATGTTTCGTCAAGAGATTAATTCCACAAGGAGTTGAGAATGTAATTATAGACTCGAAAAATGAGCCTGTAAATAGTTGCAACTGGGTATGCTTTTCTGATCTGCCACTAGGAAAAATTTTGTATCAGCGGATCAGAGTTAGTTATAGAAAGGTGAGATTATTAGATCCACCTGGGGTCTGACTCAGAAGTCCAGAGACAAGAGAAGCGAAGGTGGAATCCAGGGCTCAGATGGCCAATTGGAGCCACAACAGTGACTCGAACATCATGAATAGTCAAAAGTACTCTTGATCGTCACAGTCGAAGTCGGGACAAACAGAAAAATCCAGAACGTGTAGAGTTTTTGCCTTATTATTATCCCTGTTTCATGATTCACTATTTTTTAGGGGACAAGAATCTGGGACCACGCCTTATCGGACTTGTCCACAGGTTAATAAATCGTTGCTACGACGTCACATCGACGCCTATTTTTTCAATAGGGGTGGCGTCTTCGGCACGAAGAATGTTTATGAAGAAACAAGGGCAGCAGCGCCACCTAGATATTGGGGCGCGCTTCGCTTAATTTAATTTAAAACTTTAAATACGTGGCATTAGTAGGTCGGAGTAGTTTGCACTACATATGGGGGATTCCACGTCAAATCGACCGAAAAAACGAGATTTTTTCCCTGACCCCTTTCGATCTGCTTGTCCTTTTGCACAGTCAAACTACATGTTGAAAGGATGAACTGTGATTTTTTTCAGATTTTTACGACTCATCATTCTATCACGAAAAATAATCGAATAAATTGATTTTCAATGTTTTTTTATTTTTCGCGCCTACATACCTCAAAACGTGAACAATGTATGAAAAAAGTTCCAATACCAAAATTTTGGGGATTTTAGTGAACTTTTCGAGAGTATTTTCATCAGATTTTTCATACCCCGTTCAAGTGTAGTTTTAATACAAAATGAGTGTAAATCATTTATAACTCCAAAGTGCCCTGATCGAATTGGCTGAAATTTATACACAGCGTGTCTTTTACAATGCCAAAGGTTGTCTGAAAATTTTAAAGTGGGCCGAGCAGTGGTTCAGAAAATGCATCGACAAATATTCGCACAGTGGCGAGAATTCGGCGATTATGAGGTCGCAAAAAAGTTTTTTGGCCACGATTCGAAAATTCACGAATAATATTCATTATTCTTGTCTGCCTACTCGCGATCGCCCTTGAATTTTTGAACTGCGGCCGAAAAAACTTTTTGGCGACCTGATAATCGCCAAATTCTCGCCACCTTGCGAATATTTGTTGATCTATCTTTTGAACCACTGCTCGGCCCACTTTGAAATTTTCAGACAACTTTTGGCATTGAAAAAGACATGCTGTGTAAAAATTTCAGCTAATTCGATCAGGGCACTTTTTTGTTACTGAAGATTTTCCAAGATTTTTCACCAAAACTACAGTTTCGCGAGGCACAAAAAATGGCAAAGAATTATTTTCAGAAATTTCAAAGAAAGACGCGAAACTTTTGTATGAGAACTTTTTTCATTACTCATCTGGATTTCACACTATGTTGGCTTGAAAAATCCAAAAAACGCTAAAAGCTGATTATTTGACCAGCTGTAGTTAAAAAATACTTGGTCAGAAAAATCTGAAAAAATTCACAGTCAATCCTTTCAACGTGTACTTCCACTGTGTAAAAGGGCAAACAGATCAAAAGGGGTCAGGGAAATCGACCGGTCGATTTGACGTGGAATCCCCCATATGTAATCTCGAAGACGAGACACGAAGTATAATGTTTCTGATAGCACCGCGGAAGCTAGTCTGTCTACAGAATCCTCTAGAAACTATCAGGTTGTCCGCAACGGACCGACAACAGCCCCGCCGGCGTTTCGAAAATATAGGCCTGTTGGATACATACAGGCATAGAAAGTACGGTTGTGTTGGCGTATACATAGTTGCAATAAACGCCCTCGTGTTGCGCTTAACTCTCGCTAGCAGCGCTGACAGTCGTATACGTGCAAACATTTCACGCACACTCGTATCGTGCACGTATGTTATCCAACTGCCCTATATCATAAAGTATTCGGGACGGCGGCACAGCCCCTGAGTCCTGTGAGGATATTTTCAACCCTCAGGATATTTTGGTTAGCGTCCAGATCCCGCAAAGGCTAAACGGTTCGGATTCCCTCGAATTCTCTTAGGGTTTTCACCCCGCACAACTTGAATTAATAGACCCATCGGGACCATATATTTCCTATACCCCTTTACCACATGCGCGGACACTCGCGAAACTTCTTGACCGCAACGCATTCCGTCATGTTTGCGGGAATAAGCACATTTTCGCAAAATTTAGCGTTACCTTTGTCACTGTTTCAGCTGACAGTGTTGGCGCTATGTCGCCGATGATCAGTGATATCCAGACGCGTAGTTTGATAACACTGAGAATTTGATCCTTTAGATTCACTTGTATATAGACACGATTTTTTTTCAATTATCTGACAAATATATGTAGTTTGAAAGGTGGTAGTTTTATGTGTAATTTAAGGGCTTAAACCTTGAAGAATATCAACAACTGACCAAGATATCACAGCTTGAAATAGAGTCTGTTTTCTGCACATAGGTCCGCTTTTCGCAGGATAACTTCCAAACCACTTGTCCGATTTCGCTGAAATTTGGCGTGGAGACTACTAAGAAACTCGAATTTTTTTGTTGGAAAATTTTTCGGAAATATGCTCATTTTGGTAATCTGTTTCCTCTCTTTATGGGCATTTTGCGCATATTTTTTATTGTGCATATCTAATGCTGATATTTTTTTTTAAAGTTTGAGTGCTCATGTTACAGATAAAACTACCACCTTTCGGACCATATGTTGGGAGATAAATCATTCCTGAATACAACAGGTTCTAAAATATCGTTGAATTCGGGCCCGAAAGG
>JAFFZH010012058.1:11401-21918 GCA_018420115.1 Euura saliciscinereae
TCTTGGAAAAACTCCCCCAATCCAACGTTGAAACTTTATTCATCGATTAATCAGCTGTAGAGTATCATGAGACACAAGGAGACCCTCGAGTTATGTCTTTATATGTATTGTGTTTTTTTTTATAATGAGCTAAAAACTTGATACATCCCGGCTCAGGAGTTTATCCACTCGTTCGGATCCTTTCTCATGGTTGTATCTAATCCGCGTTAACGGGATCCCGGTATCGCGGAGGTGGAAAATCTGGTGTGTATAAACACCGTTGAGAAACTTCCCTCTACATGGGCGAGAGAGCCTCCAACTCTTTAAAGTTATTCAATTTCGTAGCTCGACTTGTACCAGCCAACCCGGTTGTAAATCTATTTTGCAATTCTATCAACTGCAACCCCTCGACGCCTCTACTCTTGGCACTGCAGTTATCGGAGCTGATGTATTCGGCGACATGTCGCCTGTCGCATAATCCGATATTCTTACTTATTTATCGTTTCACCTAGGCGACGAATCTCTTAATTTTCGGGTCTACCGCTTACGTCACACTCCATAAAAGGACCCCCCGGGGCGTTATGTCAGCCATAAACCAGGCAAACACCATCGGTAATGTTGGTTATGGACGTGTAACAGGGCACCACACGGAAGACGTCAAGACTCTCACCCTGGGTCGCCAAAATCAACCCCCCCCCCCCGATCATTGTAAAAGATTGACTGATTCAGGGGTGGCTCCCGTTGTTCTCTTTGTATGCTCGATTTGTGTCAAGCTATGAGGATGCGAGGGCACGCGCTGGGACCGGCGAAGAGACACTCAAGCCCTCGTTCACTTCCCTTACACAGGGTTCTTGAGTGTGCCTTGGTTGTACGTGCGGGTTCTTTGAGGGTGGAATTTTTCTTTCACTTGTATACCACCGCTATGCATACCCCGAAGGGGGATAGATTGCGGTATTAATTAACTTTCTCTCTTCTCGCCCATCGTCAGAGGCGAGAATGAAGAAGACCGAAGAAAAGACACCTGGTGTGAAAAGGCCTTATTTCTACTTAAATTTAACACGCCTATCTCTATCGCTCTTTACCGCTTCGGGTGTATGATTTATAACACCCTGATATCTGCAACCCGTGGAACGACCCGTTGAAAGAGATAAGAATGGATAACGTGCTTTGGGATCTTGTTGTCAACGATATACAAAGAACCTAACCTATCCACGTGAACCCGTCAATATTGTATAGGGCAGTCAATTTTTGCGATACTTCGGAAGAAAAATGTGGAGATTCTTTTTTCCTTATTTTTTGTACATGGCAATAACATCAAGCCACTCGCCGTAACTCTTCTTGGCTCTTGGGTACCTACCGTGTAAGAATCACAGCGGTGCACGGCGATAACGCTAGATGTTGAAAAAGACGATTAATTACGAGCGCGTTCATTACCAGAGAACACGTTGATCTGATACAGAAGCGACGCGGTGTTAATGCAATTCGTGACTGATTTAATCTCTTTTTATAAATTCATTACCTCCAAGTTTGCATCGCTACAAACTTTAGCACAAGATTAATCTATCGATCGAGACTGTGGGGACAATGAAACTTCGCGATCGTAACAATTTTTGGTACAAACGAAACGCGCTTTGAGGAATAGATTCCTCATTCAAAACTGAGTTGAAAGTTCCTTTACCGCAAACTCGAGAGATTCGTAGTTTTCAAATGAGAGAAGAACTCGCGTCGACCAATCGCCGTGCGGCTCAACCGCCAACCGTCACTAACGGTTTTTTCAAAACTTCGATCGTCCGTAACTGGAGAACTAAGAGTCCCACGAATTTACTGTAAAGTAACTTTCCTCTTGGATTTCAAAAACGAATCTTTTTACAAAGGCAATTTTTCTGATCGTCTCCTTACGCACTCCAATTGCGGTATCGAACGAGAGTAAACTTTTAATGAAAGGCAGATGTGGTGGATCGATGGAAACGACCAACCTCCTGGTAATCGGCGTTGCCCTTGTGGCCCCAGATGCTACGTAGCTTAACCTCCAGTTCGCGTTTGCCTTCGCCTTCGGCTATAGCTCAAGTTAAGAGTCTGGGGGGTTGCGGAGCGCGGATGCGCGCGGGTGTCTCCGCAAGAATATAATATCCATTCTCCATTTTTATCGGGCATAATATCGGAATATCCTCGGCGATATCCTCCGTTTTCAACGGGACCCCGTCCCCACATCTTCATCTGCATATCTTGTATAACCATCTATACACGTGTCCAAGAGTGTACGAATAAGGGGTTTGACTTTCAGCGGGTAGAGAGAGAGAAAAAAGAACGATGAAGAAATCTGCTACCAAACGCTGAAAGGGTTGCTAAGCTCCGTCCCCGTTCCCGTCCCTGTCCCCAATTTATCGTCCAGGGGCGGGAAAACGACCATGAAAAAGATTCCCTAATTCCATTGCGTATCATAAAGAAAATTCCTCTTATTTTTTGCGCCGGGTTAGGAATTCGAAAATAGCGAAATTCTTGCTGTGTACTCGGATCCCTTCCGGGGCCTAAATCTATTTGATCGTCTCGTATTCTTCCGTCCATTATTTTTCATCTTTTCTACCCCTGCCCCCGTGCCTCCGGGGACCCTTTTCTCATGACCAATAACTCGACGCCTTATCCCCCAAATTAGCTCTGCTCGCTTTCTTTCGCTTTTCCAGCATCGATGCCCACGCCCCGCGAAAGCACAGGTAGAATATAAAAGAAAAGTGCGAAATAAATAAAGAGGAAGAACAAGTAACACAACCAAGAGAGACTCGAGGTTCGATTCAATTTTAAGACTCTCCCGTACACGGTAAGCTTTTCTTACGGCACGCAATTGTACCCTGCTTCTCGGTTCGGTGAACGATATCTTCAATAAGTAAAGAAAAGAGACGAGATATCGAGATCGTAAATTCCAAGGAAGCATTAATCTCCGTGAGATGTGACCCCATCTAATGATTTTTCACACATTAAAGAACGTCGTGTTGCGAGTCAGCTGGTATGGAATCAAAAGTCTGGGTGCTGGCGCCCGTTGTCTCCGGGTGTTACTGCAGCACACTTGGGTTGTGTATTTCTTGTTTGTCGTTTTTCTAGCAAGGCGTGGCTGGGCGTGAACGGGCAATACCTAGAGCAAGGGAGAGAAAGAGAAAGAGAGTGAGAAAGGTACTGAGGTGAATATGGGAAAATCTACTACGGAAAAGGGAAAAAGAGAGAGGAAAATGGAAGAGGGATTGTCGGGGGCGAGGCGGGGCGCAGGGGCGGAGGGAGTTATTAGAGCACTTTGCCCGGTTTAGCTCGAGGGGGCAGGCAGACAGTAGCGCATTACACCGTCCAATATAACGCGGCTTATTGTGGTTTATCGCTTTTGGTCTTTCGCCTACTTGTTTCTCTCTTTCATCCTCTTCTCTCATCCGAACCTCTGGATCCCCGTCCAACCCGGAGGCACAACCCGCTGTCCTTATTTTATCGGTCAATCGATTCGGGACAACCTAGAATCACTCAATCGATCAATTACATCACTGTCCATCCTCTCTTCATGTTGACAAATGTTTAGTGACACACTTTTTCTTCATCAGTTTTTTAATCAATCGATATCCGAATGGTGAAAAATGTGTTTGAGAGGAGGAAACAAGGGAAGCAAACACCGTAAACATTTTTTGTCACTTCATGACCAGGAGAATGACCAGTGAAAGTGTGACTTTGGTTCAGTTTCCATGAGGTGAAGAATGTCAAGATGTCGAAAGTACCGTTGGAAGACCCTTCTCAAACTTCATTCGAGATTCTAAATACCTTTATCGTCATAAATTTCCACTTCCTGATCAGTAAAGTTACTAGTCGACCTTGTTTCGAAAAGTTCACGATGATACACGTACCAGAAAAGTCCCTTTCGCTCCAGTTTAAGGGATGTAAATGTCACAATGTCATTTGGTTTTTTCTTTCGAGACTTCCTGATCAGGCCATTGGACAGTGAACGTTCTTTCAGTTAGTTTGGACTGGAGTAGCAGCAGGGAAGTATTTCTAGTTCACTTTCCATTCATGCAGGAAATGTGAGAATGTTGAGGGAACTGTTCTAAAACACCAAAGAGACTCAGGTTCCGATAATTTTCCACTTCCCGATCACGAGAAAAATGGCGCGGAGGTTGTTCAGTGACTGAGAACTGATATTCTATAAGAAAGAGTGTTTTTCAATTTGGTTCGACAGTGTGCTGCGTCTCACAAGTGGCTCGTGGTACGAGTCTCGGGTTAAAGACGTAGAGCAAAGAAGGACGGCCTTTATCTGCGACCATGCGGATATGAACGTCATGTAGGTACCCACCGGAGCCTGGCAGGATATGAAGAAGGTGGTTTGACAAAGTGGTTCAGGTGATTGCGGCGGGTAGGGACTTTGAGACACGGTGTACGCGATATCCCTCGGAACGATTTTCAAGGATTATAGGATTCCGGTAAGGGAGTGTAACGCGGCTCTGCTCTATCCCGGATTTTTCCATTACTGTCTCTGGATAGTTTCGCTTTTCGCTCTGTTTAACGAACAATCTCCACCCTCCTCCTCGTCGATAGTGCCAATTCGGTGCTACGCTGACCTCGCACTGACCTCCGACGACCTGGGGATCCAGCACCGGCTGCAATGCCCCTAAAACCAAATTCACTGCTGTTTTACGGTCAGGTGAAAATTGCGAGGAGGAAAAACCCGCGTTTTAGGACCGACGAAACCCGATGAATCCCAAGTGCGATAGGTTTCCCTATCCAAAATTCTTCTCTCTTCCATCTACCAAAAGAATGGCGATAATAAGACTAGAAGAAGGGAAATAACGGATGGGCAGATGTTTCAAGTATTATAACTTGATTTATAGGGAGGCGACGGCCTCGACCTCGGCTTAGGGAAGGCGTCTAGGTTTTCGCGTCGTTCGTACGACGGAGAGGTGAGGGATGTGGGGGAGGAGAAAAACCGGAGTGAGTGGTAGCGTTGATAAAATTATTATCGGCGACGGGATTTATGAAGCCGGATTATCCTCGGGGTAAAACCTTCGGGGGACACGTGTGTGGTCCGGTTTCCTCCAAGACAAAATATCAGAAGGAGAATAAAGGACGAATTTGGGGACGGGAGAATGATCAGCGGACATCAGTCTTTCCGATTGTCGAAGACAATCAACGTCACGCCGATATCAAGACCGCGTTCTAAATTCACCCGCGATATACGAAGACATTCGAAACTCCATCATGCAAGAAGGAACGAAACTCAATACAACACTTTCGTATCTTAAAGGTATTGCGTTACTGGCACTACCAGTCCGGCAGACTCGATTCCAGCTCTCAACGTGCGTTGATATCCCGTGAATAAGTTTGGCAGAATTACGATGATTCCTAAAATTCGGTGCGTCTCGAGGGCTCAACGCGAGAAGTTTGAGTCTCAAGTCGAAGGAACGTCCAGAGACTTTATGCTAATAGAAGGAGTCGAGCTTTCCCGTACATCTTCAGTGCTCCTTGTCTTGATTACCGGCAGTATTCCACCGAAGTGCATCCCCCCAATTGAATATAATCTTGGATTAAATATTGTGAGATAGGAATCGAAGTAGCCTGTTCGAGAAATGGACCGGAATACTGAAGTTTCCCGACTCGTGGAGAGGATCGTGATATCGCTCAAAGCTTTGGGTATATACCCACTGCTGCAGCAACGCTGAGTAAGAAAGGTGGATCCCTGGATTAACTTTGAATGTCATACAACGACGGGACAGAATTCGCGAAGAAGACTGCAGGGGATGGAAATGGGGAGTGGGAAGTGAGAAGTGAGGAGTGAGGAGGGATCGCAAAGCGTGGTCGGGGATGGAAACATCCCCACGCCATACCTCGAAAGCTCCGGGCGCGTCGTGATACTTGAGGTGTGAAGTTGGGGGCGTCCGACTCGTTCCTAGCTGCTACTCCTAACGGAAGAACAATTTCACAACATCCGGTTTCTCTCGTTCGCTACCGCCACCCTCCTCTCTCTCGCTCTCTCTATTTTCCCTACTACGGGACGCACCCCATTAACCCGGGGTTCGACGGTGGTACCAACATCGGAGCTACTCTCTCTCCAATTCTACACTACCCACACTTTCCCCTGTAATTAATTCAAATTCCAACCCCGGACCACTTCCTGGCCTCCTTCAATCCTTCCTTGCCCTCGATTCCGACCCACCTCTCGTCCTCTATTCCGCGTCACTTTCGGAGATCAAGTGAAATCAGTTTTTTTTTTCATCAAGATTTCCAGAACCACTAAAATACCGAGTGTATGCTGAAATTAGGTGAAATGTTAGGTTCATACACGGTTAAGTGTGCTAAAACACTTGAAACAGTTGCTAAAATCTGCTTAAAAGGATTAGACCGCGAGGGTAAAGTGGGCTCACACATTTGAAACCCGGCTCAAATTAGATGAGAATACTCAAACTCGAGTTAAAAGTTCCTGTAACACTCTTAACACTTGATAAGATTTGGTAATAGGTCTGGGCAGGGATTCAGAATACCCAAACACACTTTAGAGATTGCCTCAAATTTTTTTTCAAATTGCATAAACACTGACTAGAATTATCCGCGAAAATAGTGAAAGACTTTAGAAGATATTGAAATTCTGGCCTAATACATTGATCATGCGGGAATCTGAACTAGAATCACATGAAAATACTGAAAAGCTTGCGGAAATTGACTGCAAAAAAATTGAACCTACGGTTCAAATAGATTAAAACGTACCATACAACGCAAAAACAGAATAAAATACTTGAATACTATCATCGATCAATTGAAATCACTTTTCTGCTCCCACCAAAATTATCCTAAAGTAAATTTCATAAGAATACTGAAACACCTCTGACTATCATTGATTTTAGAAGCCCGAGACATGATTCAAGTGACAATCCTCGATAGTGTTTTTTTATTCTCTTTTCTTTTTTGTGGTTATCAAAGCGGCATGGATCACTTTACTCCGAACATGAAGAGGTTCGAAGTTTCGGAACATTGGTATCAACCACCTGGCACGTATCTAAGGGTTCTACAAAAAAATGCCCTCAGTCTTTTGAAGATCGCATAAATGTCTCTTGACTCCCGCACCCTCAGGATGACTCGAGAGGAAAGTGAGAGGGATGAGGGGAAGAAATGGCTATCCTACTGCGCACGGGAAGCAACAGTTTCTACATGTCCTTTCCCACCTCCCCTGTCGTTCTGACTATCCGTGTCTGTCTTCTCTACGTCCGTCTCCTTCTCTTCACCTTTTTGCCCTTTTTTCTTTTTATTTCTGCCTGTCTTTTTCTCTTATTCCTCTCACCCTCGCGGCATTCTACTCTCGATTCTTCATAGCTAGTGACAAACGACTACGCGGGGATCCCCCGGATCCGAGAAGAAAGACAGTGGAAGTGACTGACTGCCGCTGCCCTTAAGATATCACAGATTGAGCACAAGCTGGGGTGAACGACGCCCAACTGGGGAGAGAATTAGGTGAAAATAAATTCACCACCGCAGGATATAACAGGAGGCGAAAACATCGGCGACTACATCGCTCTACAATTTTTTTCCCGAGAGTTTTTATGATAAGTAAGATACGCAGAAACCGTTTCAAATGCGAGTATATCTCATTTATGACGTACGGAATTATCAAAGCGTAAAAATCATGGCCTTGAGGCAAGTATTTCTGTCGTGTGTCTTACAAATGTGTCAATCAGTTGGAAACAAAAGGGAAACATAAAATATGTCGTTCAGATAATTATTTCTGTCTTCTGACTCCGGAAATTGCGTCTATATCATCGAACAAATGAGAAAAATTATGTTTCTTGATGTGTATTTTTGTCATGTGTCTTTTGACATATGATTTCGATTGTGTAAACCCATAAATGTGGTCTTTCAGATAATCACTTCTGTCGTGTTATGTCTTCAAACATCTTCAGTAGTTCTGTAGTGTACCTTCCAAATTGTCATTAAGTGAACAACACGCATAATCAAGAGACTCGGTAGAGTCTCGCGCCAAGTACATTAAAAAAAAAATTTTTTAATACGCTGCGTGAGACTCGAAGCGAGTCTCTTTACCCGAACGGGAGCTATTCGCGGTGGTGGGGGAAATCACATTCTCTTATTTCTTTCATCTCGCGATATCCATGGGTCTCGAAATATTATTATTAGAATGCCGGCACGAAAAGCTTTCATTTGAGCCCTATTTCGATTAAATCCGTGCACGTAAAGATGAGATATGATTATTTCAAAGATCTGGCAGGTCCGTTTCACTCGAAGAATTTCGTCTCCTTCGTTTTCATCTCCTCGGGACTTGAATCTGCATTATGAATATAAAAATCAGAGAAGAGCGGCGGTCTGTTCTGTAGTTTAGACTACGCCGCTCACATGGTAAGGTAGGCCGCTAAGACAGATCTCGGTTACGATTGGTCGTTGTAATTTAGTTCGCTTTGGTTCATATCCGATGCTAGATGGCACTCGTGACACGTGAGCAAGCCGCCACTTTTCAGCGTAAAAGATCGAGAATCGATTGTCATGAATATTAGAATTAAATTAAGAGAATTCATACGATAATTATTATCAGTAATTACTAGACCCGTTAGATCAAGGAAAAATTCGGAAAACAATCTCTAATATACGTGACAGTGCTTGTTTACCAGGCATATGAGTGGGTAAGTGAACGAATTTTAATTTTAATATAATTATACGTCCGTGGTATAGGCTGTTGTTTCGGCTACTAAAAATTAGAGACGAGTAGCGACCACTAGACAGTCGGGACAACAGCGATCCGAGTACCTGGCATTGGCCGTCGGACAGCGCCTGTGTCAGCACTGTTAAGAATCACGAGTTAGATCGAATCGTGAATGTAAACAAGCCGCCATCTTTAAATGTAACAGATCGAGAATCGATTGCCCGAAACTGCTAGCTATAGCGTGTTCGCGTCGGCTGCTTCGGTTTGACATTTCATTGCACTCGTTATCACTGCGTGATATTGAGATACATGATGTGATGTGAGAATAATTACCGACAAAGTGAAACAAGATGGGCTTTGAAGTTTATGTATCAGCTCGACATCGTATGGAAATCGCGAGCCTGTTTCATGGAAAAATCAAGTTATGAGGTTATCAGAGTCAACCAGTTAGATTAATCAATTGGTCGTTCGTATAATTATTAACAGTTCAGTATGCGAAACATAATCATTGAAAATACGTGAAATTTGTTATGTGTCAGATGAAATTGGCCTCGACCAGCTTATAATACTTTATTCTCCATTTATCGCTAACCATCTGATAGTATATCTAGCTCAGTGAAAAAATTCTTACGATGTAGAATAACACGCTTTATTGGTTATATGTTCATGATTCAGGTGCTGAATATCAAGGGACTCGGTAGAGTCTCGAGGCAAGTACATTAAAAAAAAAAAAAATGCCATAGGCTTCAAAGAATCTATATACCTGAGTGGTTTAGTTCCGGAGAGAACTATTTTGTGGCTATGCTATTGATATATTGATTGATATATCGACGGGTCCTGAGGAAGCAGAGGTATCTCGGCGGGCAGTCTAGAGCAGGCGTAACTCGGAATACGCTCCAAGAGGAGTATAGAGGTCCGTAACACTTCATACACAGTTTTCTGAGTTACGTTTCAGTTCTGGACTGTCCGCCGAATATGTCCGTTCCCTCAGGTCTTGACGATATGATCAATTCTTTAACTGCGCTGGTTATGGTTATCGCACGTCTACTTCTAGCTCTGTGAAGAAAATGTGTACATTGCGCTATGCTCCGGGGGTTTGCTTCGATGACTCAGCTGTCTGTGTAGATATGGCGGCACAGTTATTAGACTACTGGAGTAAGGATAGTTACACGACTTGAAACCATCGGGTTCTAAGAATACCTTGGTGAACCGGATGGAACGGACGAATCTTGTCATGGAATTTATAACAGGAGTACTAAAGTCTCGGAAGACTTTATTGAGTGAATACCAATCATTATTTATACACTGATTTTCAGATTTTCTTACTGTGAACATTTTTTAAGATTTAATTTGTAATGAGCAGTGACTATAACCCTGTCTGTAGGTAACTCCGCTGTGGCCGCTCCCAAGCCCGGATGAAAAAGGAGGAGGGCTGCACGCAGGGTTACACGTTGCGGATATTTACTGTAAATGATTTGAACGAACAAATTTCTACGATTCAGTAAGAGATGCTTCTAACATTTCCGACGATATCTAGCGACTTCTATCAGACAATTCAAAATTTTTTACCATCCACGCAATTACATACTCATAGAAATTATCAGTCTGAAAAATACTGAGAACCGAGCGAGCGCAGCGAGCGAGGATCCACAACGATCCAATCGAGCGAGCGTAGCGAGCGAGCACAACTATTATATAGTCAGGCGAAATTTTACAAAAAGTAGTGATATCCCCCCCAAAAAGCACCTTTGGTGCAAAAACCCTCGCCAAGTACATTAATGTGGTCTCCACAAAAAAACTACCATCAAAAAGTCTTTCATCTGAAATACCTTCCAATAAAAATTCGTATTCCACAAGTGGTCTTCCTTCAAAAAAA
>JAFFZH010012059.1:0-28594 GCA_018420115.1 Euura saliciscinereae
TTGGAGGTTCAATGTAGGGTTGACTTCAAAATTTGTAGGAGTTAAAGCGTCAATGTAGGAGCTGTAGGTTCAGTTTCCTTCAAAGTAGGTTCATATAAACCTAGGTAGGGTTAAAGTAGACGCTAAATTTCGACTCGGGAAAAGTCAGGGAAAAGTCATGGAATTCCACTGAGCCACAGGGAATTTTTTTCATGTCACCATCTTTGTGATTACTACATTCAGTCAGGCCTTTTGATTACTTGAATCTCGCTTGTGAAGACAATAATTTTTTATCTGCCTCCGTTTTTCCTTCTGACTGCCTACCCGCCAAAGTTTCCTAGAGCCTTTAATAGTGATGAGTATTTCAAACCTATAAAGATTGACTCCAATTTTATGATTCCCCTGGAACAATTAAAATAATTTGCTTATGAAAATAATCTCGATTCGCTGCGAAACAAGTAGGAAAAAATTGATTTTCGGGCGGGAATAGGGACCGTGCACACTAATACGGGCTCACCAAAGTGAGAATGTATAATCGCGTATATGCATACTAGTTGCGACATCTAAAGTCCAGAACGAGCATTTTGGTGGTGAAAAATGTATGCATGTACATGACAACACATTCTCACTTTGGTGAGCGTGTATTAGTGTGCACGGTCCCTATAGTCAGGGAATTTAATTCCACCTAAATTGTCGCCACCATGTCAAAGTATTAACTTTGAATAATAATAATGCCCAAAAGTTATCAATAAATTGTTTAACAAATTTTCTGGTAACGTTATTTTTTTTTCATCTCAAATGAATGCCCTAATTTTTCTGAATACACATGAATTTTTTAAGAATTTTTTCACTATTCTGAAATTTCCGTTTTCGAAAATTTCTTAATTTTCAAAAAATGGAAAAAAAATCAGAATTTTGAATATGTTTTTTTGAAAACGATGTAGATTACAACGCCGAAGTTTCCGGAGCGTGGAACAAATAGTTTCGTAAATACAGTCTTTACAAATCTTCGAAAACGAAAATTTCAAAATAGTGACAAAATCTCGGAGAAAATTCTTTAAAAATGCATGTGTGTTCGGAAAAATTAGGGCATTTATCTGAGATGAAAATAAAATAACGTTACCAGAGAATTTTTTAAAGAATGTTTCGTTTAAACAATTTATTGGTAGTTTTCGGGCATTATTATTATTCAAAATGCATACTCTTATCATCTTTATCATGGTTGATTTTTTTCCGATTTTTATCTTATCACGAAGTACTCAATTTGCCGACGAGAGAATCGTTTTTGGTTGAGATTGTACGGCCAATACATCTTTAATTATTTTCTCATTTATTCAACAATCGACTTTTTCCGTCACTTCCCGCGGATCTGTCACCGCCAAAATCCTATTCATTGTCAGCCAAGGCTCAAGCGAAGCACTCAAATCTAAGACTTTGAAAAGTTCATTTTTCATCGTCGAAATAATATTTTACAAGCGTCATTAAAATTCATCTACAAGTTTTCATCTCAATTAATTAATCTTCTTCAAGATTAACGACAGTTTGATTCCTCCGATTCGTTCAAGTCTCGTTCAATTATCTCGTAATTCCGGGAAAAAAAATATTCATCAATCAAACTGATGAAACGATAAAACAGACATTAATCGGTTACATTTTTTTTCCAACAGTTTCTTCAATATCGCCTCATAATGAAAATGGTCGAGATTCAAAATGTTGTAAAAAGGTTTCCGATACCGGGTATCCTAGCCACTAGACAATATCAGAGTTCATGTTGGACGAAGAGTCGAAAAATTCACAATTTTTCTACCACAAATAAAAGGACGTTATTAATTCAATGCTTGATTTTGTAGAAAAAAAAACTCCAATGTTCTCGTATAAAAATAATTCAATAACTTGACGATCAAAACAGAATAAAAAGAAATGAACCAGCTAATCGTTTCATTGATGTCGTATAGGTCAGTTATCTTAATGCTACGCGATTAATTTCTGGGATATAAAAGTTGGAATTGGGTCATTGTGTTCGTATAAATAGAATCTGTGAATGATCCGTAAATAAGTCGTCTCCTCTTGGCGATTGTACACTCAGAAAAACATGTGGTCGGATCGGAATTTACATAATATGTTGTTATACTAGCAAGATGAATATTTATTTGTGGCAACTCAATATGAGCTGCAGTCTAACAAAATATTGGTTTTGGTTCAGCAACAAAATTTGCTTACAATGGCGAAACAAATGTTTCATCATCGTTGACAAAATTTGTCTGAGCCAAATACGAATTGTACTATTTGGTCCAACATAAACTTTCTCGCGCTCAAACAAAGTTTATTAACAATAACAAAATATTCGATTCGCCATATCCAAAACTAGCTATATTCATTATGTATAAACTGTTTTCTCAGTGTAATTCTCAGTGTAAAAATAGGAGATTCATAAGCGATTGAGTTTTTATTCAGGTTTTTTTTTCATTCTTATCTTTTCATTGCAGGAGATTTCGATACTCGTGTAATAGGTATCACATATTGACTGATCACCATATAAAATTATGTGATATTTCACTATTTAGAATTTTGTCCGAAAAAAAAGTTTGAACAATTTTTATTATTGTTTATATATTGAAAAATATTATTCTTCGAAGTAAAGTAGAGAGTATTTTTAGATGGAATATGAACTGTTTCAAAATACAATAAAGATCATATCAGTAATTAGACCACGCCGAAAGTTATGCCAAATTTTCTGTTCCAAATTTCATAAATTACCAAAGTTTTCTATTTTTAGTTTTCTACTCTCAGAAGTATCGGCTGATTTGTGGAATCACAAACGCAGTGGTTACTATAACCTCCGGTATTGTCTAGTGGCTAGGATACCTGGCTCTCACCCAGGAGGCTCGGGTTCGATTCCCGGTACCGGAATTATTTTTTTATCTTTTCAAAAGTTTTTTTTTACCCTCTCAAAACTCCCCAAAGATTATACTGTCATTATTTTATCACCCCCCCCCCCCCCCCCCCCCCCCCAAGTTATCAATTAATGTCTAAAAATTCTATTTTCAGCATCACTCAACGTGCGCTATATATGTATGTATACATCCAAGATTCACTCACAATCATCAATCTTGAATCTCCCACACTTGAAGAATATGGACAGTTGATTATCAGTTATGGACAGGTAATAATAAGTTATGGACAGTTATATGAATGATCTGTTGTTGAAAGCTATCGTCAATTATAGACAATTATGAACACTTATATATTGATTAACGATGATGTTAATTCGCTGAAATTAGGAGCCGTGCAAAAATCGAATTTGACCTTTTTTTTCTAACCCGCCCCTCTCCCCTTTCTCACTGTGCCACAGAGTTGACCCCCCCCCTAATAATGAGACAAGCATTCAAACCTCGATTCAAGCCTTTCATTATTTCGAAAAAGGCTTTCATTCAATAATTCAAATACTCTAAATTGGACATTTAGAAAGGAGAGGATAATAATATATCGTTAGGCATCAAGCGTCACGCGCGGGCTTTTCAAACTTGATAAAGGGTTTTTTGATTAAATATTGGGAAAAAGATTGAAATTTTCGAATGTGACGTCACATTTGGGTGTACTCCTAACCATGTCACAAAGCGTCACACCTTTTTTTTTCTAATCTAGAAATGAAAGGATGTAACCGCCAGTATTTACGACCTTTTACCTTTATTTTTTCTTTCGGCTAATTATCATAGATGTATGCGTTTCGGACACTATAATAGCGAATGGCAAAGGACAAAAAAAATATACGACCTTTTACTACCAAAATCAACTTTTTGGTGGATACGACCTTATACCACTAGACACGCGATATACGTTCACATATCAAACCACATTGATAACAATCTGGAGTTTCAAACACTGATATTAGGCTCTTGGACACGATTCGCGGTTCTTGATGAAGGGTGGCTTCTCGTCGCGATGAACAATAGAAAATCTTCGACTATTATACATAGGCCGGCGCAATCACCGGTCAATTGTTTATCAGCTCCACGTTACTCCTCTTGTTCCTTTTTCTCGATCTTATACACCCTTCGCCATTATCTGCGGCTTATACCTACCCCGGTAACGCAGCCACAATGGGTTAACTCAAGAATTAATGTCTAAGAATAGTGTTACTCCGATGCAGCGTATACCTGCAACCCATTGTTACCGACAACCGTGCCTCCATACATCCTCTATATCCATTAATACTTCACTGTTTCCTCTTTATACACCTTCTCCCCCCCTCCCCATTTTTCTCTTGCATACACTGTTACACTTGAAGTCTTGAATGCTATATACAGGTTTTCACTCTTATTAGAGTTACGGTGCAGGAGAATGAGATAATCAAATGTTCGTGAAATACTTGAGCCGAAAGATGTGGATGTAAATGTCCTTCTTTTGATATTCAACTGAGCAGCTTTTGACGCGTAGTCATAGGTACAAGATAGCAATCGGAATGGTCAATGTCTGTACGAACATCCTGGAAACACTGACCCACACCCACGTCCAGACCCAAATCCAAGGGAGGATGTGATCCTCGCGATAGACCAACTCGACATAAACCATTCAAGCTTATCACTCTTGTCATTTTCATGTCTATTATATATTGGGGAAAATGAGACTTTCGGCTGATGATCTGCGAAGTTTTTTTTCTCCGCTTACTTTGATGTATTGAGCTTATTGATCGGGGTGATTTTTCCATTGAGATATTGAGATGCTTTTTCGTCCTCGGAGTAAATTGAAGACCATTAATCAGGCATCTGGCATCGCATTTTATATTTATGAAAAGCACTTGTTGATAGAAGTCGGGATGCAGTGTCTAGCACCGAGATGGATATGGGTGGAGGTTTGTGAGCAGACAATTCTATGTTCTGTAAGTAAGAGATACGGGAATTCTGAGCTTTCGTTGAAAAGGTACCTGCACCGTTGACAAAACAAGAGTAAACAATCAAGTGATAACTTCTCTGATATCGTTTCCTCTGTTGTTTGTTCGTACGTTTTACCTCAGTCTCTTAGTGCATGCAGCTAGTCGGAAGCTGTAGCAACGACCTAGTTACAGAAACCAACCCCGTACAAATATTATCTATCAGACGTTTGCGCACTGCGTATAATTGGAATTCGAATCATATGACATGGAATTCGACACTCGAAATTCCATACGAAACGATCATATTACCTTATAGTTGTTCCAAAATGTGTCCCAGCTTCCATGCGGTTTGCTTTTGTAGAAAATATCTTGATTATATTTTTTGATATGTAACAAAAGTATCGGCGAGGCTGAAATATCAATTTATTCTCCTTTTCTGTTCTCAACCTCGTAGTAATTAGTTTCACCAATTCCTATGTAGAAACCGAATTTCAAATGTTTCAATAACCCTTTGTTCAAAGAAGTATTCTTATTTCTTCTGGCACGAGAATTACGACATGAATTCAGTTTCGACAGCACTGAAATTCGTTGAAATTAATGACACTCCCTCGCTGCCTCAAAAATTGTATATAATTTGCGAGATGGAACCATAAAATTGAAAGCACCGAATGAACGTTTGAACCGTGTCGGTCGAAAAATTGTTGAAATACATCAAATATTTCTATACACACCTAGATGAAAAACTTTTGATTCAATTTTTTTCGTGAGTAGAGTCATCATGAAGTGTCTTCATCTTCAGAATCAGAGCAATGGCAGTGAAGACTGTTTATAGTTCAGAGTATAAACTTATCGTCTGGCGAAAGATGAGATAACTTTTATCTGATACTCAAAACTTTATGGTTCTTCGGAAATTAGCCAATTTTTGAAACGTTTTTCTTTCGTTTTTTGTTACTGTCTCATACCTTCGATAGACGGTTTAATTTTCCTTTGTGTAATATTTGGCTTCGTAATAACCACGAGTGTTACTGTACCACGATCAATTGTAGTAGGAGTGAACTTTACGCCCTCTGCTTCCTCTCCGTACCAATATGAAACGCGGTTCCTTGCGGTGACATTTCTCCAGGATACGACTACTCCATAAACATAGCACAGCGACGTAGGTACGTCGAGTCTATGCCGTGAGTGTGTCTGAGGTTTAATTCCCCTTGGAGACAGGGGACTTTCCACTGAATCAGTGTCAATCTTACTCCAGGCAGGAGTCCCGGCGAAACACCCCCGCGAAAGAACGGATCAATTTTGAGACGGGAAGTAATTCAATATCATAATACCGTATCTCTGTTCGACCATGGGATCCGATTAATTCTGAACCCATGATTACGACTTCAAAGAAGGAGAGGCTTCTGCCTACCATATGGGCGGCTTGTGGTGAAGACAATCCAATCAAAATGACGCTCTGTAAAATACGATAATACCAATGCCCACCTGTTTGTTATACAAATTTACAATTCGTATGAATTCCGCCTCCAACATCGGCTGGTTAAACAACAACTGAGAATTAACATTCAATCAAGAGACTCGGTAGAGTCTCGCGCCAAGTACATAAAAAAAAATTTTTTTTTAATACGCCGCGTGAGACTCGGACCGAGTCTCTTTACCCGAACGGGAGCTATTCAGGTGGTGGGGGGAATTATTATCTCTGTGATCTTCCGCCTCGCTACATATACGGGATTGAAACATTTATCCTAGAACATGAGCATGAAAAGCTTACGTTTGAGTCCTATTTCGACTTAATCGGTGCCCGAAGAGCTGAGATACGATTTTTCTAAAGGTATCGAGGGCCCGTTTGCTCGTCAGAATTTTCTTCTCCTTCGTTATCTTCAGTCTAACAAACCGATTTTCATAAAAATTAGAGAAGAGTGGCCACCACTAGAGAGCCGGGACAACAGCGATCAGAGTACCGGGCATAGCCGCCAGATAGCGCTTGTGACGGCACTGTTAGATAGAATTATGGGTTAGCTCGGAATCGAGAATGTAAACAAGCCGCTATTTTTTAACGTAACAGATCGAGAATCGATAGCGCGTTCGCTTCGTCTGCTTGGTAAGAATTATAGAATCAGTTTCAGGTGACTGTGAACGGCAACTAAAGTGGTTCTTCCGCTAATCGACTGACTTAGGAGACTTCTAAAATTTTGACCAACTGATTAAAACGCATCGTAGTTTATGTATACGTAATATTGGGACCCGTTATCGGGAAAATAAGCGAAAAAAAATATGTTGAAAGTCGATGAAACTGTACGATTTAACACGGAGGTTATGTTATTATGGTATATTTCATTATGGCAAAGCCGTCATTGCCCACATTGTAGTGACATCAAGAGACTCGGTAGAGTCTCGCGCCAAGTACATTAAAAAAAAAAAATTTTTAACGCCGCGCGTAGACTCACCGAGTCTATTTACCCGAACGGGAGCTATTCGCGGTGGTGGGGGTAATCAGAATCTCTGTTTTCTTCCATTTCGCGATCTCCATGGGTCTGAAGAATTAATATATTAGATTGTCGGTACGAAAAGCTTTCATTTGAGCCCTATTTCGATTGAATTCGTGCACGTAAAGATGAGATATGAGTAATTGAAAGATCTGACAGGTCCGGTTCACTCATAGACTACGCGGAGAGCAGACGAGAAGAGAGAGTACACTCAGTCAGTGGCTAGGTGGCGCCGTTGTCGAGATTGAATTCGGCAAATTTTTCCGCCTCTTCCTTTTATTATCCGATTGATGAGTCTTGCGCGAAGTACTTTCCACTGATATAATATATCAGTGAGTATTTTCAGATATATAATTATACTTCCCATAATCAAGAGTTAGATCGAATCGAGAATGTAAACAAGCCGCCATCTTTAAATGTAACAGATCGAGAATCGATTGCCCGAAACTGCTAGCTATAGCGTGTTCGCGTCGGCTGCTTCGGATTGACATTTCATTCCACTCGTTATCACTACGTGATATCGAGATACATGATGTGACGTGAGAATCATTACCGACAAAGTGAAACAAGATGGGCTTTGAAGTTTATGTATTCAGCTCGACATCGTATGGAAATCGCGAGCCTGTTTCATGGAAAAATCAAGTTATGAGGTTATCAGAGTCAATCAATTAGATCGATCACAAAGCCTTGGGTATTTAGGTCGTTTATATATTGATTATATGTTCATGATCCAGGTGCTAAATATCAAGAGACTCTGTAGACTCTCGAGGCAAGTACATTACGAACAAAAAAAATTGTGTGAGGTCCGGAGGGACTATTTCATGGACGAGCTATTGATATATCGACGCATCCTGAGAAAGCAGATGAATCTCAGCGGGAAGTCTAGAGCAGACTCGAGTTGAAATATGCTCTCAGACAAGTATATAGGTCCGAAACACTTCATACAGAGTTTTCTGAGTTACGTTTGAGTTCTGGACTGTCCGCCGAATACATCCATCCCTTCTGACCTTGACGATATCATCAATTGTTTGATCGCTTTGGTTATAGTTATCGCACGCCTACTTATAGCTCTATGGAAGAAATGTGTATGTTCGGTATACTCAGGGAGTTTGCTTTGATGCCTCAGCTTTGATTTTTCACATCACGGCATATTTATGAGACTACTGGAGTTAGGATAGTCACACGACTTGAAATCATCGGGTTCTAAGAACCTTGGTGAACCGGTTGGAACAGACGAATCTTTCCATGCAATTTATAACAGAAGTACTATCCAGGAAGACTTGATTGAGTGAATATCGCTAATTATTTATACACTGGTTTTCAGATTTCCTTACTATGAACATTTTTTAAGATATAATTTGTAATGAGCAGTACTATAACCCTGCCTGTAAGTTAAACTCCGCTGTTGCGGTTCCCAAGCCCGGGTGAAAAAAGAGGAGGGATATTTACTGTAAATGATTTGAACGAACAAATTTCTACAATTCAGTAAGAGTTCAAATTTCACGTCCGCCTCTAGAAGAAAATCAAAGGTTAAGAAGACTTTAAGCATACATTAAGGCGTTGCTGTTAACATTTCCGCCGATATCTATAGCGACTTCTATCAGACGATTCAAGATTTTTCACCATCCACGCAATTGCATACTCATAGAAATAATCAGTCTGAAAAGTACTCACAACCGAGCGAGCGTAGCGAGCGAGCACAATTAGTAGATAGTCAGGCAAAATTTTACAAAAAGTAGTGATATCCCCCCCAAAAAGCACCTTTGGTGCAAAAACTCTCGCCAAGTACATTAATGTGGTCTTCCCAAAAAATCTACCATCAAAAAGTCTCTCATTTGAAGTACCTGCCAATAAAAATCTGTATTCCACAAAAGGTCTTCCTTAAAAAAAACCTAACAACAAAAAATCTGCCTTCCACAAAAAGTCTTCCTTCCAAAAAACCTACCTACAGAAATTCGTCTCCCACAAAAAGTCTTCCTTCAAAAACATTTCTATAAAAGCATTGAAATCAGATACAACTACCAAGTACAACAGATACAAATAAAATGAAACTACATAGCGTTGTGCTCGTTCGCTCGCTCACTCGGTTAGATTTTCAGAATCTATGAAGCAAAAAAATTGGTAACTACAATTTCGGAAACAGAACATTGAAAAAAATAAAAATTTAAATTTCGGAGAAAAAAGAACGAGAAAAAATTTTGAAAAAAAATTTTGAAAAAAATTTAGGGAGTGGTACTTGGCGGGCCATCACAGCTAAATATAAAAAGTGCTACGTGGAGACACAGTGATAACTCGTGCACTCACCCACACCCGGCCCGCAAGTAACACGGACTAAATTTTTTTCAAAATTTTTTTTCAAAATTATAATCATCGCGAAACGTGACATCCGGTGGGAAACTCAAGTGCAAAAATGCAGCCAATCGACACGACCAGCAGGTTCGATCGTCCCGAATCTCTTACTTTTACGTCCGAATTAGTTTAATCGAAATAATATTTCTGACACGATTGAAGCGGGACGTGATTAAGTTACGGATCGATGTAATGGTGTGGCGAGCTGTCCAGAGTGACGTTGCTCCCACACGATGCAGCTAATGACCTTGAACTCGCTCCTGATGTTCGACCTGGTGTTTATATTCTTCCTATTCCTCGTCGGGGTTTCCTGTCTCGTTTACTACCTGCCAGGTGCCCGACGAAGAGTCCTCGCACCCCACGAGGTCATCGAGGCCACTATCACCCAGCGCTCCGACGCGCCAATCGACGATGTCTAAGGTTCGTATCCTGCGATGATAATGCATGAAGAATTGAGAGGTGCGGTTCTTTTTTTCGGAAAATATTCTTTTCCCGACGATGGGAGGCAACCTGTGTGATTCTGAAATCTTTGTAAAAAGTATACATTTTTATACGGATTATGTTGTTACATTATGTTCAACAAAGAGTAATGGATGAGGTGCAGTATACTCGGTGTATAGAAAACAAAAAATAGAAGCCTACAGGAAAGTCCTGTAGCGAAGCGAGATGTTAATCATTGGTAGACTGGGATCGAGGGCTAAAAAAAAAGTGTTGTGTATAAAAAGCTTTTTATCGAACACCCCCGCGAATCACTAACCTGACAACAAGCAAGTGTTTTATTACGCACCGCATGATATGAAAACGGGGTCCATGGTCATTTGTGATAGAGTATTCCATCGCTATATACAGCAGAAAATTTTCGAATAAATATAATTCACAAGATACAGTCGATGATTTTGTCCGAAGTCATCCTCATTTATACTAAATATCAGAAGCTAATTACGGTACGATAACACTTCGGAAGGCTCGTTACCTACTACTGGTCAGTTGAATACACCGTGAAGTCCATAAAATCCCTTGGGATAGTTTCGAGGTTTCAAAATACTTGAAATCCTATCAGTCCCATGAGGTCCTACAAAATCCCTTGAAGACTTCTGGAATATTCTTGATATTTTTGTGTATCTTTGAAGTCCTATCTAAGTTTTACGAGGACTCATAAAATCTCTTCAAAGTTCCATAAAGTTTCATGAAGTCTTACGAAATCTCATAGAATCCTGTGAACTCTTCTGAAGTCTGAGGCTACCTTCCTTAAAAAAAAAAGCTTGAGAATGGACACGAATCTACTTCAAGCTTGTATAATAACTCAAAACGAATGTAGATACCTACATGATGACTGATATCGTTTTGAGACCGAAATCAGTGGAATTTGGTTCTAGGGATGAAAGTCTATCGATCAGTGGCGCGAAGGATCCGATTAAGGAGGTGTGTACGCAGTGAGACGAGTGCATACACCGTATCTCAGTACACAGAGTTTGACGTAAGGTAAAGATGCATCTGGGAGCGAAGGTCGGGTAGCCGGTATATCAACCCCTAAAGTGCTCGTCGAGTATTAAATTCATCTTCGAACCCAAGTTTGCCGCCTGCCCACGTAGAATAGGTCGATTCCACTTATCTGCCTTTTCCTTCCTTCCCATCCTCCGTCGCGTCGCCCTAAACTCTACCCGGTTTCTTTATCGAAGGGGAATGAAATATACCGAGTAACGTAGACGCGATGCTGGACTTGATGATAAAAGTTGGTTCATTCTCGTTCGCTCTTTATTTCCCTCTTATTTCCGACCGCATTCGTGTGGTGAAAATGTTCATCAAATTTATCAATGAAAGCTAGTCTCTCGCTACAGGCGTTTCATTACTATGCCATTAGCGCAGTGACGCCTATTACTCGAGCCACTTATCCGAACAGTATTCACTCGAGCTTGCAGTTTACGCCTTGGTATCCTCGTAGCTTCCTGAAGAAGAAGAACAGTTGGCGAGCTCTGTTCTGAATAGAAGTTAGAGATCGGGGATGAGGGGTTTGAGCGTAGGCAAAGTCGGTCCTGAAAATCGCGAGTAAGAAAACTATGTAAATAGTTTGGCTAAGAGTACGGAATTTTTGTTCGCGTTATCCGTTCTATATCCATACCCATAATACAAGAGCGGCGCTTTCCAAGTTTGGTCATGCATTTTGACAGTTCAGTCGAGACATTGATACGACGTGGAAGGAAAAGTGATACCGACACTTTTAACCCGCCCCAACTCTCGGTTCCGAGAGATGAGCGGTTTTAACGACGTTAAAACTTTGATCGAGAGGAAAATTTTTAACAAAGTTTCACGGGCTCTTCAAAATAATACCGAGTCGTTCCATCTTTAGAGGCTCTTTTTTTCTGTCCGTTCGCCTACGAGCTTTTTTGACGTTTATCGTACGTTGACGTGACGTATATACGTGTCTCTAAACCCCGTATATCTTCCGAACCGTGAATCTCACTTTTTTTCAGACAATTTTGTCGGCTTAGAAATTGGATCAGGTCATTTATTTTTAACGTAGGAGAAACCAGAAGTTAGATATCGTCAGAAAGAAGAAGTTACGATTTATTTCGCTTGTCAAACTATGTTATGCACTATTTCTACTATTTTCTTGCCACTTTCTCTTCATTTTTTTTCCCCGAAAAACTCGATTAAGTAGCTCAGAACATTTGAAGATAGTTTCTAACAGTTTTTTTTACGTTTTTGTCTCAATGTTTACAGTTGGAAGATTTTTATTCGCGTGAAGAGAACTGCCCTAACGCAAATGGAACATCCGGTAACGCCAAAAATTTTCGGTCAAAGGATGACGGAGAAAAAACGTAGAATAAAGAAAAGCGTATAAATTGGGTCAAATGAAGAATTGTTTGTCGGAAAGTGGTTTTTCGTTGAAAAGCTTGAGAATGTAATCCGAAATTTGGAACTTGATTAAAATATTACGACCGAGTTGGGTATCAGAAACTGGTGAATTTTGGCATCCATTACGGCGACGTTCACAACAAAATTTGTTGGAAGTGTTCAAATCCGGGAGGTCGACTAGCGGATATTTTGATATTCAGAGAACGTCAGCCAACGCGTTATATTCTCTTCGAAAAGTTCCTCGATCCGGTGTATGAGAGATCACGCGTTAATCCTTCAGCTGTCAAATTACGATTCTATCGCACCAACTCGCTGCCGGGGTTTAACTATTGCGCGCAGAACTAATCCAATAGCCTTCCCCTCAACGAAGATCAATAACACCTGAAAGCTGACTTTCATTGAAATTTCTAACGCAGTCTGGATGCGCTATATAGTTATGCACTTTTCGAACTATCCAAAACTTTGGCCAGGCGTGATGTAGCGGTGCTTCAAACTCCGGGATTCACGTTCGAAGATCAATCTCCATCATCCCATTTACCAGAAACGATCTTCGATCAACCGAAAACTCCCTACTTCTCTATTAATCGAAGATATTTTTGGTCAACTTACATCATTAGATTGACTATGATGAAAGTATGATAGCCAAATCAGTGGCTGTTTATTTTTATTACTGAGATTATAGTCGATGAGTGTCTAGACGGCTTATCTTCTCGGATCCTGAATCCCTGTAATGCGGTAGAATCAGTATTTTTGGTACAAATACCTCAGTGGATGATGAACATTTTTCTGGGATATAAGAGTCAAGTTTTAATCATGGTGAATACATATTTTTGTTCTTTAAAAAGCTATATAATGCTACATTTTTACAAATCCATAACTTTAACACAGAATTGTGTGCAAAATTCGTTTCGGTATGTACCTATTTGCATGCAGGAAAATGTTAATCCTGCCAAAAAATCTGACCACTGAGCAGTTTTCCAATCGATTTCCTGAGACCATGGTCTGGAACGTGTTCGCGATGCCTATTCGAAGCATCAATTTCAGTGAATCAAATGATGTGAAGAATGACATGTGATGTGACACTCATTGTCAGGGCGAATCTCAGAATCTCGTTTCACTACTCCCTAGATTCTCCTTCGGTCGATCGTTTATATTTAGCGGAGCGAACTTAGAGTGCTTGATCGAGAAGCAAATAAAAACCCAAAAGTACTTTACAAAATTGAACTTTTCTTTGCAAGCTCTTCACGTCACCTTACTTTGAACACATCGTATTTAACGCGTATGTCAGATGAGCAGTCACTGTATAGAAAGCTGCGGTACCAAATTCGAGATTGGAAATACACCCAAACTCTTCCTGATCAGTGATCACACAATACGTACACCCATGTCCGTAGAGTGACGTCATTCTGCGGTTTCGTTTATAAAAAGTGTGCAGGGTACGAACCATGTGCTCGATACAAATTTATAGACTCCGAATGTATCTGTGTGTATAAAAGGGAGTAAAATTATACGACGGGATGCGGGGGAGTTCGGGAATGATCGAGAGTACCAGGGTTTTGGTTGATTAGAAATCGGCTCTTGGGAGGTATTGGGTTCACGGAACCGAATCGTGAAATTGCTGATGGCTCGATGAAAGAGAGAAATTCGATCGGCCATTGATTGGACGGTGGCGATCAGCGAAGAATTGTGAATAAAGCGCGACCCCTAAAAGCGAGATTAATAATCAGTCAAAGTCCGACCTCGTATACAAGGAGAATAATTTATTACCGACGAATTATCAGCCCTCCAGACGTCCGAGTGAAAAATTACCCCAAATTTTCTTTTTCTTTCAACCAGAGGTTAATTTTATTCATTTTTTTTTTGTTTCTTCTCCGTCTGTTTCAGGATGCCGACGCCGACGCCGACGGAGACGGGCGGCGTAGAGGCTCTCGCCGTTTTGGCTGGAGACGTGCTTGTCCTGAGAGGTGCAGGTCTGGCCGCCCCCGAGACCTGGGCTCTTCTGTGCCAGGCTGCCCAGGCTCTTCAGGATCTCTTCCTCTCGAGTAAGTCTGGTTTTTCCTTTTGGCTCTAATTCGCATCCGGCATTTTTTCACAGCGGTCATTAGACTTGCCCCAGTAAAAATTATCAACCCATAAACTCGGTTCAGTGCCGGCAATCAGGTGATGATTTTTCGTACCGAATGGGCATAAGCTTCGTAACTTTTACGGCGAGATGGGGCGACGCTCGAAAAGTAATCGAAAAAAATAACTAAGAACCCTAACCCGAATAGCACCCTTAGCGATTACCAGGAAACTACACAAAGTCCTGGGATACCGCGGAAATTGAAACGTGACAAACGCGTCTTTACCGTCATGAATTTCTGTCCCTTCAGCGGAAGTTAGTTTTGATAATATAGCATCACTTGTAAGATCGTGGGATGATGGATTAAACGATTCAACCCCTCGTCAGTGGGGTTAACGTTTTATGACCATAAAAACCGTAGGGCCTACAACCGTCGATAAAGAGAGCCGATTGCCGGCGATAAAACCTAGGTTTGAAAACAGGAAATAATCTAGAGATTTTTTTCTTGGACTGGAAAAATTAAGACCCTAGGGAAATCCTGTATGAGAGAGAAAATTGAGCGAATGCTACTCGACTATTCAATTTGATACCAAGACACGATATTGTGCAAGATAATAATCCGGGGTCTGCCGCACGGTAAAGTTAAGTGGGTTAGGGGTTAGGAAGAACCCCAAGTTTCGTTGAGGAACAAGATTTCAACCCTCAACAGCTAAGCTTGTGAAATTTCATCAGTCATTAAGGAAACGGCGAAACGGGAAATGGCGTAATTTCTCAAACCCCAACCCGGACCAGGACCAACTATTCAATTTCTTTTTTTCTCTTTCCCTCGGCCGGAGGGTTCACCCTTCATGAAACAGTTCTAAGCACACGATTCTTTGTCTGCAATACAAGTTAATTAGCCAATCACGTTTAGATAATTTTTTAAAAACTTATCCGGAAAGAGGTTAAAAAGAGCTAGGAGATAGCGATGAGCGAAATAAATCTCGGTCGTGCAGAAAGTGCAGGAAGTGCAAGACCAAGATTGCTTTGGTCTTGGTCCTGCTTTTGTAGATCACGACGATAAATCACCATCGAACACTTTCAGACTTACAATTATTCGATTGACGATATCTCAAGAACGAATCAACGGGTTTTTATGAACTTGGTCTCAATCGACGCGGTTTTCCCAAACTTGGGGTCGATTCGATTTTGAATTTGATCGGTTCATTAGGTTTAAAGTTATTCGGAGAACAAAATTTTGAAGACACAGGAATACTAGTGTTCATATCTTGACATCGGATCGAGGGATTAATATCTCGTGGTTTTTTTGGGTCACTGATCACGGATCTGAGGTCAGGTTCTCGAATTTAAAAATAGCAGATTCAATATGGCGGTCGAAAATCAAAGAATTATCAGAGTCCCACGGTGGCCCGAGCTTCCAATTTCTTATATTCAATTTTGAAAATTTGGTATCGATTTTCCATTTTTTTTTCATTTTCGATTGCTTAATTCTCCATCCCTCTGTTTTTTCACATGGATTCATTCACATTGGTTCATTCACATGGATAATGAATTTTCACTGAAACACTAGAGTCAGCGAAATTAACCGATCGTTCCAATTAATGATCACAAAATCGAAGCTTCCCCAATTTAATTTGGATCCGTAATTGTGCGAAAGCATCCGGCACAATTGGGCCCTTTTTGCCGAGTAAAACGATTAATATCACTGAGTGGATGAATTATGAATCTATTCCAAGAGCCCGTTTGAACCAACAAAAGTGTCACATTAACAGAATTGCTTTCAGTACCAGCACGAACACCACACCCTTCTTGAAATGCCATTCATTATGGATTTATACCAAACGGGTCACGTGACGTAGGTGGTCGTTTTTTGACAAAAAATATTACCGAATCGACGCACGTTTTTCTGGCAATCTATAGGGGATCCAACCTGACTTTTGTACATGCGTAAGCTTCGCGAGGATTTCTGTTGAAGTGTTCGCATCGTTTCCAGAAGCTTAAATTACGTCTACATTTTTTTTCCACTATCCAATAGACAGAAATACGACTTTCAAAGAGATTTTGCGTTTTTAAAGCGTAGCTAAAAAGGTTAAAAAAAAACATAGTTTACAATCGAAGAAATTCTTGCATCTCACAAAATGTAGAACGGAGCTTGATGGGTTTTACGGTTATCATATGTAATTCATGGGATCAGTGACAAAAATTAAGTTGCTAAAAAGCACTTTTTCGAACTTTCTAACTGCAGTTGACTTGTGCATACAAGCATTTTTAAATTGGACATAAATGTCACTACTTACAGCTTTCTTCACTGACCCCCTCAATTGGAAGTTTTATTTGAAATTTTTATTCTATCTCCCGTGTCGTCAAGCAGTAGATACATACGTACCAGATTTTATCAGCATTGGAAATTCTCGGGTACCCTGAAAGCATAAAATAGCAACGGATGAGCTTCAGCCGCAAATCTTAGAGGCTTTGACCGGGATAAAAAGAGGGTTTGCAGCTCGTAAGGTGTTTGCTCGTGTGCCAACATCCGTGTGGGCATATGGGGTCGTGAGTAACACAGATGGACGGGGGTCTATCGGCGGGGTTATATAGCTTTATATCTTTATCTGAGGCTCGGGCTGGCTTTCCAGCACCAGTATTTATAGAAAGGACACGTTTCACGGGCTGATATCTCACGAGTAAGGGTCAAGAAAAAAATAAATTCAATTAAAATATATTTCAATCTTTTCTCATGTAACTTACATATCAAACTTTTGGACCCAAGATCTTCCAGTTTCTTATGTATTATATGACGTTAAACGTTTCTTCTGGGTTCTCTCTCACGCCGGATGATTGATGAAAGTATAACGGTTTAATTTCTCACGTGTCCGATGCAAAAAATTATCTTTGGTTAAATAACTTTATCAAAATATAGCAACTAATTGATGAACTTTTTTTCGGACGAGATGATTCGCAGGCTTTTAGTTATACGTGGTATGTACTTGGATGATAAATAGAATGTTTTGTGCGAAGGTATAGAAGAAAAAAAAGAAAACTTTTCTCGGATTTTTTCTATCAATATATCTTACTCAAGGCGTCGATCGAGTTATCAGGTTGAGCCTCGGAGCCAATTTCGAAAAAAGCCCATCGTTGTACAGAATTAAAAACTGTCAAAACTGTAACTCGTCCGCGTATAGCTTCGCACGGGGCGATTTATCATCCCTTTCTGGATTTATTAAACCCAAATCGAGCGATATTTTACTGGCAAAACTCGTTCCGAGCTTTTCTTTCGTACAGCAACTACACCGCCTCGCTTGTACTATAACGGCATGATAAATTTGTAACGCCAAGCGGCAGGCTTCGGGCTAAGAAAGTACTGAACGCACATCTGCGGCGCTCTGTGCTAAGTCCCTCGTTAGACAAGGAGATCCCTTACCCAGAAATTACCCTCCGTCCAATTTCCAAGCTCGAAGTATTAATTATTCACTAATATTTCCCCCGAAAAAGCTCATATATAAATGAGCCCCAGAACGTACCACCCAACACGATGCGCATATATTTCTATCCGCATTAATTATACATGCATGAATTTGCGTCAGTGCTTATCCTCCGATCAGACTCGAGCTATGCTACTATCAAAGAACGATCAAGCACACAGGAACAAGAAATATCCTTCTAACGAGCACGGGATCAAAGCGAGCCCGTAGCACCGTTGATTCTTTCGAACTTAGTCCAACAGTCAAGGATCTTCTCCGAGTTGAACCGAAATTGCAGGTGATCAGAGTTCATCACAAAGGTGAACCATTGGTCGAAGGATCTTACGATTTTACACTTAGCTGACCACGCTTCCAGACAGGGTGGCCACGGACCTGGAAAACCTGGAAATGTCATGGAATTTCACCGTTGGTCATGGAAAGATTATTTCAATATTTAAAAAGTCAACTTTCTGTTTCAATTCGAAAGAAATTCTTGGATAATCTGGAAGAATTAGAATTAAGTAACCGGAAATCTATACATTTTGGAATAACTAAAAAGGCGAAACTGCTGAATATCATTTTGCAAGCATAAAAATGGCTGGCACACATTTTTACATCTCTTTTGGTCTGATGTGCCAAGAATAGAATCTACAGGTAATCCGATTTCAGATTTTTAGGATTCAAATTGTTTTAAAAAAATGCCTTTATGCCTATTTCAAGGTGTATGTACTAGGCCTAGTATGTACCCCCTGAGCGGAAAAAATGTTATGGAAAAACTGCGTTTTAGGTCCTGGAAAAGCTGGAAATGTCATCGAATTTATTCCTCAGAAATTTGTGGCCACCCTGCCAGAGGACTTGGTATATACTTTGTTTGATGGACCTGATGTGCTAGTTAGACAGTCCACCCAAGTAGATTCTCGTTCGCGGTTCGCCCATGCCTGTCCCAAAGATGTCGTGACATCTGTGCGGTTCAGTTTTCAGCGTGTGCGTGTCGAATTCGGCGGCAAGTTCACATGGGTACATATTTTGCCTTGTTCGAGCTTTGCTGGAGCAGACCTGTCTTCATGTTAGAGTATTACTATACTTGCCCGTGGCCAAAACTTTGGTAACTTTTTGCCAAAGTAAACCACGCTCGACTACAGTGTCAGAAGCTTTTGTACCGCGGGCAAAGTTTAGCTGCAAATATTTATCATTTAGATTATAAAATAGGCTAGACGAGATTTCATTAAATTTCAATCGCATAACACCGCGAGTTTTGTGTTCGGTGAAAAATAACATCGTAACTATATAACTATTTGAATGAAAAAGTAAGTAATTAACGTGCCAGAGATGATCGCGAACGATTTGTTAACGCGTGTCCAACTCTTTCAACATATTTGCAATGAATAAACGACGATCGTTGCGAATGGGACGACAAAAAAGTGTCGGAGTATTTATTCAACCCCGCTAAAAACCAATATCGAAGTGTCAGTCCTGCTGGGTATGATTTTCCATATCGCCGGCAGGTATTAACGCCGAGGGGGATATTCGATTCCTCTTCCATCGCATGGCGGCGCCTTTTATCGGAATAATTTAACACCTTTCTTGTTGTCCTGATTTTAAACCAAGTATTTCAAGAAACTTTCTTCGGAAATGAAACCTCGTTCCAGTCAGTCTGCAAACTTGAACAAACAATAGCGGGTGACAATTACCCAAAATTTTGGCAAGAGCTGTCTCGCTTTTCGCGCACCGCCAATGGTCGGCTTAGACAAAAGTTTAAATGGCCCGTTCAAGTGGGTGTGGAGTTGAAACGGACCAAGGCGACAGCAATACACTCGGAGCAATCGCAATATCCTTAAACTTGCTCGACTAGATTAAGTACTGGGACGTAGGATACCCGGGGTTCGCGTAAATTCGTCTGACATCCACTCCTCTTTTAATTCTTGAGGGAGTCACAAGTCTGTCGCAAAGGCTTAATCGATGTTGTCCCACGATTCGATCCGTTCGGTACATCAGACCGCCAAAGCACACAGGACCAACAGCTATTATCCCACAACCACCGCCTCCGCGTTCCCGCTGTGTACCTCTTGGGCCATTAATTACATCCGGAGCACGCCAGGAAACCCGGCACGCTTCACCAGGTGAGACCAATGTCCTGCACGCGACACTGACCAACCTGGAAACACGGGGGACATGTCGGTTGGTTCGAGATACGTGGCTTCTGTTAACTCGATTCTGAGCCACTCGAGCCTTTGTCTCCTTGTTGGAATTTGCCACTACACTGACATACAGACGATATTGTCTCCATCTCGTCATTTGGGCGTTCTCAATCGTGTCTGCTGGCGAGTGGCATTGAAGCTGCAATCAGGTTGAAAAACTTTCGCAGTCTGTCTGTTCGTCGTATAAAAAATGTCAACGACGGATGTGACTGGAGCTTATCCTCGCACTTTCGAACGTCGAGATATACTTTTTTTGTTCCGCTACGTACCAGCACGGACGTTCAGCGACGACAGCTTCGGTGACAAATAAAACGCAGTACTCGGTATGAAATTTACTGAAAACGGTCCAGAGGGTTACAGAACCCCTGTCCACCGTATGTCCTGCATAGAAATTTAACCACACGATCCCGAACGTCATCCATATCGTTTCGGACTCGTACGATAACCGAGAGAGCGAACATGACGAAGTACATTCGAACTGCAGGATCCCCGTGTCTGAAGACCACGGTGTCACAGGGTCGTTCACATTTAAAGCGAGATGCTCAGCTCCTACTAAGCTTTTGGCTTCTAGCATAATCGATGTAGCAGAAAGCTGGCTGGGTTGACAATTGAACAGTCTTTGGCGTCAGCAAATTTCGTATGTTACTCCCAGTGTGATCTCCTTCCTGGTAATTTTGAAGTGGAACTATGACCGCGGACTGTTTCGAGAATATCCTAGTGATCCATTCGCTTTAAACTTCAGACTGGTCCTCCACCCGGCTGGATCCCTATGTGTCACGCTCGAAAATGCTTCAAAACCGAACACGAGATGCACCGGTGCAACAAAGTTGAGCGAGATGTGGTGTGGTTTATATCGGGGATATGCTTGTGCTGGACGAGAAGAGGAACTGGATATTAACTCTTTTTTTATTACAGTAATGAGAGTAAAAATGAAGTGTCAAAGAGGGGGGATCCGCTGTTAGATTGGGCTTATAGGTGCATTTTAAAAAGCGCCAGGTTCATAGGCAGGACACGTGAGGTTACGGCCTCGAGATATGGCTTGGACTTATCTCTTTATATCTTTTCTTTATCTCTTTATTCCCTTCACCACTGTAAACGAGCCATCCATGGCTTTGCTGATCCTCGCTGAAAGTGGTTCAACGATGTATTTACGCTCCCCCGGTGGATCCTACTATCTACAGAGAGAGAGGGGGGGAGGGAGAGAAAAGGCAAAAAAGTTTCTACTAGGATTCATGACTATGATCGAAATTTGCAGAACGTTAAAAAGCTTGGTCATGAAACAGATACTAATAGATCCTCCTCGGTCTCACAGAAACAATTTTCGCAAAAAAGTTTATTCATTATTCGAATAAAACTAAAATTGTTTGCTTTGAAATATTGACAGAAATTGTTTTTTGGGATGGTCTGGCTCCTGCGGGATGTTTAAAGTGGTGTTTGGACCAAAAGGGGCGGTGGGTATAGAATATTTTTGGAATTGAATAATACCGCGTTTAAAACCGACAGGATCCCACCTCAGCTTTTCAACCTTTTCTCCCTTACGCTTCGTGTGTAAATTGAACCAGTTGTGGAATTTCAGCTATTTCTACAGTCTCCTTTGCCAAATGAAATTCCAGAGATGAAAAGCAATAATCTACGTTTGTCCTTTGTCAAAAATGTTCTTACACCAAAAACCGTTATTCGTATTCAGCCTCAGAATTACCCATTCATAATTCTGTAATCGCTGCTATCTGGGGGCGCACAGGGAAGTGAAAAAAAAAAAAACTGGATTGATATTTTAATTCAACACGAATGAAATGCAACAAAGAGCAAAAAAACAAGCCGCGTGATTGTACGAACAAAGGAAATATTCTTGGGAAGATAAACCGAGAATTAAAACTCTGAACTTGGCTCAACTTGATTGAATTAACTTTGCAAAATTCTCACAGGGTGTAATTGAGAGTTTTTAATTAACTCCCTAAAACAGGATCTTTTTTTTTTAATCCGACTCTCTGGCGCATCGGCTCATTACGGAGCTTGTTATCTCGTGGTCGACGTCCACCGTTCCAGTATTTTTGTTTTTTTTCCCTTCCTGGCGAAATAAGACTCACGAGTTTCGCGTTTTAGCCAAATCCGCGGCAGCCGGCACGACGTAATCTTTGGCGGGCTAACTAATTATGCTTCTATTCACGCCGTGGTTTATAATATAAATGAAAGCCGCGAACCAGAGACACACACACTCTCCCCCTCTCTCTCTCTCTTCGAGGCAAGTGGGAAAAATGCTTCGTTCAAAAAATACCCATCCCGCCCCTTTCGGTTCTATCATGAGGTCAGGCTACCCGAGAGACCTTTAAACGAAATTCAACTGACCCTCACGTTCTATCTGTGTACAAGATTGCCCAAGGATTCGGGTTAATTCGAGGAGAAATTTATTTCTACAGGCAGAAAGCTCCGAAGAGATTTGACCCCACGTATACACACGAAGGCTCACACAGGGCTCGACCGATTCACGTTTTTCATGAAACAGTACTTCTGATAGCTATAGCTGGGTAATATGAACGCATTGAATTAAAAAATTGACCTTTTCATCCTAGAGTGTCGACTATCCGAACTAATTGGGACCAGGCGCTGTTCGAAAAGTGTGATAAATGTTTCGGTGGAGGGAAAAACCGCTGAATTTTTCGATTTTATAGAATAGAGAATGCAGGTGTATTTCAGAAGAATCGACGTTAATCTCCAATGAATGAAGACTGAGGACTGAACTGTAGAACTGTTGACTCTACTGATGACTTCATGATGAACGTTATCGATTGATTGTAAAAATGTCTCATCTTCCTTAGCTTCAGCATTAATTATTCGATCAGATTCAATGTCAGAGCTGCAACAATTCATGTGATTGCATAATCATTGTTTGGATAACCGAACGATTGTATGAATAAAATCACATTATCTGGATACTCGACGTTCCGCAGTAAAAGTTTTACCATTCTGCACTCTCTCTCGCTCTGCAATGGGAAAGTTTCGTCAGATTTCGAAGCAGCAAAATCCCACGAGAAATAGATTCGCGTTAATTAAATACAATTCTTGATTCACTGAAGCAAGGAAATAGAATTTAGATCAGCGATTAACAAGAATAACAACGATCTTGTCGTCCTTTATTGCTAAATGAAAATCTGATAATTGGTAGATGAGTATCCCCCTCGATGCACTAGAGCCTGTCAATTGACACAATACTAGTAGAAGTAATTAATGTTAATTCCCGTGCTAAAATCACTGTTCGAATCTATCTGTACTGCATAGTTCAACTTGTCGATGAACTTGAGTAATTAGTTGAATAATTCAATCCTCCTTGAACACCGATACGTCAAAGGTTCCATCGAACTTGGGGCAATTTGGGAGAGGATCGATACACGGTGATCCATCTTTGCGGCTCCATCCACGGCCGAACGGAAACAACAAACAAGAAAGAACAAAAAAAGAAAAAAAAGAGACCAAAGGCTGTTCGAGGAGGGATAAAAAGCGAGAACTTAACCGCGCTGTTACCGAAATCCCCTCAACTCATGGAACAAAAGCGTTAAGCGATAGTTCGTACCGAAAGTAAGCGATCGGTCTGAAAGTAACGAGAGTGCTCAACACTCGTACATGAAATCTTTCAGACTTGCACAACGAATCAAAATCGGTCTCATTGAACGCAGGGCTGTGGCGTTCCTGCTTCGAGGGAGTTTGCACCCGTGGGATGAAGAGGATTTGTCGCTAATATCGGACCGCGAGAATCCCCGTTTTTGCACCCTTTTTCCCCCCTATCCACGTCCTATACAAACGGTGCAGAAACTAACAAGCCGTTATGAAAAACGATATTAACCCGGCACCGGTACGTTTTCATACATGGTTGTTTTATTTCTTGCCCATACGTTTTTATCTTTATCGAGAGAGATAAAACTGAACAACCCGGGTAGACGCTTCTACGTTTGTTTGACCGTGAATTTAATCATTCTATGATCTATATCTGAGAAATTTTTAATTTTCGCAACGGTAGATTTTACAATTTTATTTCTCAATATCGAATTTCCATTTGGCACATGATTCGAAGAATTTCTTCTCGTTTTCCATCGAAAGGTAAACGTAAAGGATAATTTTATAGTGATTATTAATGCGTTAATATCACAGTCGATAATATTTCCAAGCATATGATAATGATGGGAAATTTGTTGATAATTACCATTCGTGTACTATAATGGAACCATATGAATGTAATTGTGACAGTAAAACTTACAATATTTCCTATGAACATGCTTATTCGATAAGGAGCACCAAAAATGGCCAACAGCGAAGATTGTTATGGAGCCATATGATTACTTTTATCGTGATACATGATTCTAACATTTTGGCCTCAAAAAGGGTCCTTTTCAAAATTAGAGTGAGAAGCTCTGTTGTCGAATCAGGTCCGAGGGCAAATCCAGTCAACAACAAAGAGGAGATCATGGGGGATGTAGATTATTGATATCATCCATTGATAAGAAGCACCAAAACGTGCGAATCTGTGATTTTTATGCTATATTTTTTGTCATTGTAGGTTTACTAAAAATGAGATTGAAATGAAATGAAAACAATTACAGGGTGAATGTCCACCTCACGGCTGTCTTGTTCTCAAAATCGTCCCTAGAGAAATGATGGGACTTACGTGTACAGTAGACTCTGTATAGTTGCACGTCCTAGAAGATGTAGGAGAGCGAAATTTTCAGAATAGTGCAACTATACAGCGCCCTTCCCATTCTTTCACGTAATCGGTTCTCAACCAATCGTGTAGCGGGGTGTGATGCTCATTAACAATCGGGAGTATTTTATTTTATTCATGAGCATCCGTGTGTACAACCTAGTCATGCTTCTTATTGTTTTTTCTTGTTGGATGAAAAAAAAAACGCTACGCGAGAACATCAGTTATATTGTATTTGAAGTTTGGTAAATGCCCAAAAGCGACTAAAATACCCAAGAGTGCAGAAAATCTTCGAAAGAGTCATTTTTTCATCCCTCTGGTAACATGTTTCAGGGCCGGATGAAAATTTTCCTGACTGACGGCTGCTCCTAATCCACGAACTTGTACCTACGTGTTTGACGCTTCGAAAAATGTCCGAGTCTTCTTTATCCAAGTTTATGATGTGCATAGTGTATTCATAAGCCGCGATGATCCATCACTCCTAGTCCAGCTAAATGGATCGTGTGGTTCGGGGTGATAGAAGATGTGCATAATTCAAACCAAGCTCTGGTACAGGTGTCTCTGTTTCGTCCGGTGGTGTCGGAAGACCTAGAAAAACACGAAGTAGTCACTTTGGTAAAAAATTCATCCGGAAGAAATGATGAAATCGTGGGTTAAATGGGGGACCATATCCATCAAAAAAACGCGACAGGGTGTTCAGGATCGTTGGGTTCGCGGTCGCGGTTGCGTGGGTGGTGAAGATATAACTCGGGTGATCGCATGTGGGTGTTTGGTCGAAATAAATCCGGAAGACAGGAATATAGTTCAATAGTCTCGCTCTGTTTGGTTTTCTCGTTTCAACGTACTTTCTTTGTCTTCTAGACTTTTCCACAAGCTTCTTTGTAATTCTTATCGTTGAAAAATTGCGGAGCTATCTTCACAGCTCCTCGCCCTCGAGTACATTACGGTATAAAACTTTTCATGCAGCCTAGTGTAGGTATCGCTTCGACGAGAAATACACCTGGGTGAAACTACCCCTCGTTGTTTCTTATTTCTTGTTTCTTGTTTCTTGTTTCTTGTTTCTTGTGTATCACCGTGGCAGGAATTACCTTGTTTTCTCCATCCGAGGAGAAGGGCCCAGTTCCTGTCAGTAAAAGCCGATATCCAATACCGTCGCACTTTCCCAGAAAATCCATACCTCCAGGCCTCAGACTGGAGATCGTTCTCCTGGAATCTACGTCCAAGGGCGATACACTCTTCAATCGCTTCAATTGAATTCGTATTCATCCTCCAAGTGGCTCCTTGGAGTCTTTAATGCTTCTCAATGTCCGAGTCTGATCGATGTATCACTCTCTCTGAGCCTTTAATTGCGTCCTGTTGAGTCGAGGCTCGAGCCACTCGCAGCTAGGTGGAAAATGAAAAATTGTTAGAGTGAAAAAAATTTCCTAGATTTATCACAACCGAAGAGTTGAGAGTAGGCAGAGCGCGGCACGTGCGTAGGTTCAGTGAAAAAAGAAATCAAATTAAAAACTCAACTTATTTAAATTAATTACATGGCACCCCCGGCTTCATTAAAGCTGGTCTTAAGCACCGAATAACTCGCTCCGCAGTCACTTATTACGTGCTGGCTAATTCATCCGCGTGACAAATCTTGCAGGCTTGAAATTTAGGTCTATTGGGGCTCGGAGACAACTTCGGAGAGCCTAAGATCCGGGTCTAGTACGGATTAAAACAGGACCACCGTCGCTCGCCGAGGTGAAGGCATTCAGAGACTTTACGTAGTTCGCAACCAAGTCTTTCTTGACCTGAAAATTCCGTTTTAAAATATAGTTGAGAAATGGTGGATTTTGAACATTTTATCATCGACGCGTCTGTCTTGAGGAGACGAGGAATAACAAGGCCTGATGGTTTTGTGGGGTGTGGGTGTCGAGGACGAGGGATAACAACTATCCCTGGAGCGGAGCACTTAAAAACTCGAAACTCTGCGAATTCCATCACATTCTCGCGGTGGCAGTTTCTGAGCGACAGAGTCGAGGACATGGGGTTAGAGCAGCGTGAGAGAAAGACGAGACGGAAGTGGCACCAGAAGTGGAACTGAAACTAAGCCATAGGCTACGAGCTACGGGCTGTACCAGAACGGATAGATGTGACACTGCCAACTCCCACGTACATCTATACAAACTCTCTGTATGCTTTGTGTGAGTGAAGCGATAAGACCACGAGGAAAAAGACGTAAAAAATTTACCCGAGATACGACCAGAAAACCGATTACGTCCGACTTGATGGCTTCCTTCATAGTCTCGTCATTATCGTCACGCAGTTACTTTCCAAGTTCTAACGTCCATCCAACAAAACTCCAGGGTGCGGGAAAGTACTCTTTGGAGTGAAATTAAAGCTACCGAGATCGGAACACTCGATTTGCGTGTGATGGGGATGATTAATAACTTTTGGGGCGATCTAATTGTCTCAAATAATCCTGTAATTCACGGTAAATCGCAGTCACCCTTTGCCGACGCACCTGGGTCCTCTGCCTCGCTGCGAAGCGTCTGCTATTTCAGAGATAGCAGAAATCCAAGCTTTTTACTGAAAGTATCAATATCCCGAGTAGAAATTTCGGTCAGGTCACAATCAGGGCATGATCAAGCAAACCTTACCACCTGATCAGGTGCTTATTAGGCTGCCTGGTCAGGCCCTGATCAGTAATGTAACGCAAAATTCTAGGATTACGGCCAGGCCCTGATCAGGTTCTATAGCCAGGCTCTGATCAGTATTTTACAGCCAGGCCCTGATTAGGTTTGTTGATCAGGCCCCGATCAAGCTTCCTGATCAAGCTTCCTGATCAATCCCTGATCAAGCCCTGATCATATTTGTGGATTTGTGTTTGTATCATCCGATGCTACAAAAATAATGATTAAATAAAAATTTTATGGGTTGAGTAAGCTGAACCACTCATACTCGGCCGCATACCAACGCTAGAACGCAATTTCACTTCAGAAAAACTTCGCATTGTTTCGACCTAACCGGGTTTCGATCCTGGACCTATCGCTCGCTCGCATTACTAATCGCACGCCCTACCTACTACGCCAAACTACTTATTAGATATTGTGAAAACTTTGATCTACTAATAATAAGAGCTTCGAATATATTTATCTAAATGATTATCCTGCGTGCTTCCGGCAGGTTAAAAGTGTACCAAATAATGGTTGATTCTTAATGAATCACACATTTCACACTGTGGCATGAAACCCGTAATAAAGACAGCCTGATAAAGACCTGATCCGGGGCGTGGCAGGCATGCCTGAGTAAGGGATGCCTGGCACCAACCTTGCTGGCGGCCATACAGGCTTGCCTCAGTAGGGGATGCTTGATACCAACCTGAACAGGGACGCAACAGGCGCGCTGCACTTTCTAGTATCATGTACTCTAGAAGCCAATCTGACCAAGGGTCCAACAGGTAAACCTCGGTAATTGTTGCCTGATAGCATCCTGATCAGGGGCCCAACAGGCAAACCTTGGCAAGTGTTGCCCGATAGCATCGTGATCAGGGGCCAATCAGGCATACCTTGGTAAGCGATGCCTGATAGCATCCTGATCAGGGGCCCAACAGGCAAACCTTGGCTAGTGTTGCCTGATAGCATCCTAATCAGGGGCCCAACAGGCAATCCTT
>JAFFZH010012059.1:28604-55010 GCA_018420115.1 Euura saliciscinereae
AGTGTTGCCTGATAGCATCCTAATCAGGGGCCCAACAGGCAATCCTTGGCAAGTGTTGCCTGATAGCATCCGGATCAGGGGCCCAGCAGGCAAACCTTGGCTAGTGTTGCCTGATAGCATTCTGACCAGGGGCCCAGCAGGCAAACCTTGGTAAGTGTGGCCTGAAAGCATCCTGACCAGGGCCATATCAGGAGTGCCCCTGTTAGGGATACCTGATGGGACCCTACTCAGGACCACAGCAGGTTTGTCTTACTCAGGACCGCCTGAACAAAGCTCAATCAGGGCCTGATAGCACATCAGGCTAGCCCTATCAAATTTCTACTCGGGATTACCTCAAACTTACAACCACACTGTTGCAATAGAGCTGTGAAATGAGATAATAGGTGCTCATTGATCGGGCTTTTGTATTTATACCAACGGAAAAAAACGTTTCAGTGATAGTTTGATGATGTGTGCTAAAGTCGATGAAGATTGATTCATATTCACACTCCTATTGATTAAAGCTGAGCACGAATGTCGTCCATTAACTGAGATAAGGGATTTGGTATCCAGGAAGGGTTGAATAATCGCTGGCATAGCGCATAGTGCTGCAAAAATAAAGCTTTCAGAGCGTTGAAATAATTGCTAGAATGATTTCGTTCAATTTATAACATCGTAGATATATCGAGCTGTATAACAATTGGGGTAATAAATTTGGCGAGAATTCGAAGACTGGGAAAGTGATTTCCAGAAGTAGCAGAATTTAGCTGGTTCCAGTCAAAAAGCTCATCGCTTTCTTGCGGATACTTTTTTTCCTTCCTGAATTACTGTTTTCAAATTATTTGTGATTCATGATTGATTATTGTTATGTGCATTGAACTTACGGAGCTAGTGAGTACCGTTCCGAAACCGGAAGTGTCATTGGGCTCATAAGCTCATTGGCACATCTTCCAGCCAAAAATAGTATACTGTGCTAATTTCAGCCGAATCGGTTCAGCGGATCGCCTGTAATTCTGAGTACAAAAAAAAATTGTGGTCCCTTTTTTACGTGACAAAATGTACCTTCTGCGTGGTTTCAGGCGTTTTTCTCGACTCGACGTTTTTTGTAAAGGCAAATTTATAACGGAGTCCGTTTACAAACTCTCGTGCCTAAAAATGGTCTGAAACGTGGTTTGGAACCTAATTTTCGGTCCGCAGGCTAGATGCTGTCTCGATTCTGGATTTAGTGTCAATCGAACTTTAGGAACTTGGGTCTGGCTAGGTTATCGATGAATTTAAAGTCTATGGTAATCCTGAGTGTCTTCAGCTGGGTGCGAAATGTACAGTGCAGACCTTTGCTCTGACCTTGATAATAAACATTCCAACCGACTGACCTCCAGAGTAGGGTGGACTCACGCAGCTTATCCGTATCACTGCATGACGTTGGACAATAATTTTGGCATTCGGAGTATTGATCCGTTCAGAGTTTATAATTACATTTTCAGTATAAAGTACAAACAAGGAAACTCGAACAACTATGCCAAAGTTGAAAATTATATCCCAGACGTACTTTCGGAATTGGAACTTGGGATTCAATTATTAGTTTTAAAGTAATACAAATCGACTGACCAACCGTTTCGAAACTTCACTGCATAAGTATGAAGTGGATTGAGTCAAGACGAGATCCTGATTGAATTCTCGTCATAATCTAATCCTTGTCATTCGATCTCTTATTGCTACTCCAAGTCTGTTTCTCTTTCAAATTTATATTGAAAAGTATCAATTCTCTCAAGCTTTGAACGAACGGTACGTTAGATTCAAGTGAAATAAGTGTAGAAAGGTTGAAAAAAAAAATTTTAGATGCTTTACTCTGAAGATCAATGAAACCAAACGAACACCTGAACGTAAAACGTTGAAGTTATTTCTTCAGAGTTCTCTCAAGCACTTGTAAGGAGGTACCTCGCTAAGCTCGCTGCTAGTGTGAGAGGTATTGAAACTTTTCAATCGAACGATCCGACAATGAGCGGTTTTTTTTTTCTCGTTGAGGATTTTTTACACGCTCTCAAGTTTTCACTAACCGATGTATAATAAGAGGAGTGGTTATCGATTTGGGGAGAATGAAGAACAACGTCGCGAAAATTTTCCTGATGAAACCTAATCTGTGATGGAAAAGAAAGCGAAGTAAAGTTTCAAGGTATTTTAAGGGTAATTCAAAGTGATTACCACGCAAAGGGAGCCTGCACTGGGAATAAAAGGATGAGGGGCCTTGGATTCTATTATTCTTAAGAGCACCCTCACACCAGCTACAGCGGTTTCGAGCTTTGGATAGCACCGAAAGCGTGACCCTCTCATCTGCAGTCCGACCTCTTACTCGAGCTTTTAGGGAGTGGATTCTCGTATCCCTTGTCAGACTCACGGTTCTACGATTCGCTCTTTTTCGCGGAGTGTCATTAATAAACTGCAGAGCTTTTCCCCCTCGACAATCGTCCCCTCCAAGTTTCCACGAGGTCTCTAATCGCGAGGGTGCCGATAATCGTTATCCTAATTTGATCACGGTTTTGTTTCAGACGGTGGAGTAGTTGGAGGATCCGGCATGGGGCCTGTCGTCACTCCGCACACCCTGGAACTTACTTCACGTGGTAGGGTGACTCTCCGGTCGGCGCCACCGGAAACGGCGCGAGCTTATCTACCCCCGGAATATCGTCCCGGTAAAATGTACTCGGACACTGATTCGGAAAAGGTGAGAGATCATTTTTATCTTTATTATCTTCGTCCGGAATTTTTCAGGTTCCCAGAATTACCGCGTTATACCTTCTCCAGTTTTTTGTTCAAACATTTATGCAGATGTCAAACGCTGCTGTGTCTGTCCCGTGCCGACTACTTCGTCGCGATCTTCCCTCATCTCTTCCAGTTCCACCTCTTGAATATTTGAAATTTTAATTTGCATACGTTTCTCAAACGCGAGAGGTGGCATAATTTTTTTTAGACGTGCCTTAAACAACAAAACATTGTCCATATATTTTTTCCGTCAAGGTAAAGGCATGGGGCTCGGTGTTTGCTCGGCATAAAGTTCGAGCTTTGTAGCGAACGTGGGTTCCTGTGTCCCCCGATACTTTTATTCAGGTTTCATTCCAAACGTTCAAATAACCGATTTAATCACAAGCCTTGACAAAGGTCAGAGTTTCCGCTTATTTTCACACGGAGAATGGTCATTCTATTTGCGCCGTATTTTCGTGCTATTTTCTTCTTTCTCAAGAAGAGCCAGAAGCTCTTACAACTGAATCAGTCGGACAAGACGTGTTTATTTCTGGCCAACATTCGTTGCTGTTTCACGTTTCGAGTTTCAGATATGATCTCTGGCAAGGTAATTACATGAACGTTCTTGGTAGCTGTAATTTGTAAAATACTGACTCCAACTCCCCCACCTTAGTTTCCACGACGTTAATTCGGTCCACACAAATTTACAGCTTCTGAATCAAGATTCAAAGTTTGGCAACGACTCAAACATTTTTCTCTCGCACTTACACGCTGGAATTATTTCCTCGTTACTATTCTCACAAAGCAGCTGATAGTCCCCTTCTGGCCAATTGGATTAGACCCAACTGTCATGTGGCTTGACCATTCGGAACAAAAATCCAACCGTCCCATCATCGGCCACAAGCGGTCTCACCGGATCCTATTAGCACAATTTATCGATTTATTACCCTCCACCACGTAGCCTCTGATTCATTAATAATTAAATAATAATTTGATCATGCGTTTCACCAGGTGGTTACCGCGTGCATAGATATCGTATAATTGTCGACACGGATAATCCATTTTCGATAAATTGGTCGAGTAATTCGGTTTTTAAAACGCTTTGGGCTTCTGAATATCTGCTTTTAACATTTCGCTTTATTATGCAGGCAGCACCCCTCGCGGATACACATGTTGCCAAAAATACGTTTGTTTTTCGTTCTAGCCCGTAGGATATGTTGGGCGATATAACGTCACCAGCGCCAAAGGTTGATCGACCGTTTTTTATTCCGCTCCAGAAGGTTGAGCTGTTTCGGTTTTGGGGTAGAATCTCGACATAAAAGACGAAGAAAATGGATACTCAGTTATAGAGTCGCCGGATTTCGTTTCGTTCCAACTTTAATCGGGGCTTAATCTGCTCTCGCGAATAAATCGCACGCCCAGAGATTTTACCCGTTGCGAAATGGAAGCCAGGTTTTTCAAAAGGTTTTCTTTTTTTTTTTGTTTTTCCTACTCCACCTACGAGTAATTATAAACCCCAGAGAAACACGTTTGACACAAAGCTCTGTAACATTCTCCCCCACGTTTTTGATCAAAAGCTCGATCTGCGAACTTCCAGAGTAACGAGAGTAGAAATAAAAACGTGTCTCATTTGATCGAACGATAAATATGCGGGATAAAAATTCCTTCGATATCGTATCCCGCTCCGCAACCGCGTAGCATCCGCCCACAGCCATGGCAAACGGTATGAATATCAGGGGATGACGAAGATGATTGCCACACTGTACTTTGACGTGGGAGTGAAATGCTTTATCAAAAGCTGCGTTAAGGATCCACCGAAGCAGACAATCTGGTCTCACGGAAACCTCGAGGTGTCAGTTTGAGCAAATACACTGTGGCAGAGGTCAAGCGAAAAGGTGCGACCCTTTGGGTGCCCAGAGGCCACTGACCGACCGGACAGTTAGTCACGCGCTGGTATCGGGGTCGGAGGGGGAAGGGGGTGGAAAAGAGAGGCTCGCAATTCCAATAACAAGCTAAAAACACAGTGTCCGGTTGAGGACCGTGGAGAGAAAAATAATCCCTTATATATCCCTGTCTCTGAGGTGGCGGGGTGAAACCCTTTTTTATACTTGTTCCACCCTTCTCTAGAACGCGCGCGTACGTGCGACGAAGTTGCAAGGCAAATGGCCGTGGGTGCCGGACAATAGCGACGTTTAATAAGCGCGAGCTTTCCCTCATCCGTTTCTTGCTTCGGTTCAGTTTTCCCCTCTTTTGATTATTTACGATTTCGTTTATTCCTGGAAAACTGGTCGTCAAGATTGTACCAGTCGTGATGTACGTACGGTGCGTGCGAGCACTGCGAATGTAAATTAAGAAGAGAAATAAAAGTGACAATGGAACTCTAGTCTTCCTTCAACCTCTGACTCGGACGAACCATTTCCTCACTCTCCACTGTACTCAAACCTCCCGACGGTGTAAATACAATCCCATTCACGGGGCACAAAGACCTGCTCACAAACACAGACTCATTGTTCACAACTTCGGATCGTATTTTGTACACTGACTGTGCACTTTTCCGGCTAGACAATATGCAGGGTTCATTCAAAATTAGTGGATTGCCATTTGGTAGCAAAAAAAAGGATCACTGTTAAAAGAGATCTTAAATTTACAACAAATTTACAATACAAAGTGATATGAAATTCACAAACTAGTTATACGTAATGATCACTCATACCCTTGTATAGCGAAATTCATACTCGCACATCAAATTTCATGTGTCAATGCAGAATTTAATACACACGATATTGGAAATTAAAAACCTGCAAAGAAATTTTCCGAACATGCAGCTTAATTACACACGGTAAATTTATTATTAAAATACCACTCTATTAATTTTCATATCGTATTTGAATTTTCATAGACTGTATCTGCGAAAATGCTTCCAACAAATGTGTATTAAATTTCATACAGATTTTTTTAACAGTGGAGAAATTCAATTTTTGCAATGAGACAGAGCACCACCTTGGTGAAAAAAGGTAGAAACAGAAGAAAAGGCACTTCAATCATCACACAAGTCAATTACGAACCAATCAAGTACTGGAAAACTGTATTTATGATTTTCCTATTCTAGTATTATTTAATACAATAGTCGCTTCAAACGACTTTACAGAAATGGTACAATGGCTATAATCACTTATTTCATACCCTACGTCGAATCCTTCAATACCTTTCAGTAGATTTTTGATGTGACTCGACAAAATTTCTTGACGACGCTTCGATTTGGTTTTTAACACTTTTCTTTTGTGACCGTGATTTTTGAATCAGCGTTCGGTGTAGACGCTGCCATTATTCTCCGGTCCTTGAACGACGCTCCCTGGCGCTTGGAAGAGCTCGCTGAGTCGTGAGATTATTAAATTATTAATTAATCGGGTTCCCCGAAGCAGGAGCGGAAGCCTATACGTAATCTCGTTAACTTTCGAGTGACTTCGATTGGTCTTGAACGAGTAAACACTTTGCTGTGCTGTGCCGACTAGAAGCTAGTATAGACATGTTCTCAGCATCATGGCTTACATGCTGCCGGAGCAATTAGCAGCTTCCATTATCACCAGCCACTGATATGAGTGATCATGAATTTGAATTAACATCGGTTCTGAGCGTGTAGTTTGTGCGGCCACGACCCCTACGATACCGGAAGTGTGAGGTAGCCCATAAAACTGTAATTTTTTTTTATTTTCAAGCAGTAAAAAAATCCTGAAAAAAGTGATCGGAAAAGCACGATTTTCTGCTAAAAAATTTATAACCTTTTCAATTTTCAATAATTTTTCGCATAAATTTATAACGATACTCTTGAGTCATAGTACTTTCATAAAAAATCCTGTTTGGTACGGTGTCTTTCAAAAAGTATATTCATTTTCGAGGATGAACTCGATGGAGATTATTATGGGCTACTAATGAGCGAAATAATGTACGTCGTTTGCTTATGAGCTTAGAGAAATCACGACCCTAGTTTCTATCAGAGCGAAACAGTGGACGTTGGAAGGTTTAGCCCTTGGGAAATGAGCGCGTCTTCAATGACTTGTTTTCCTGATGAGAAATGTTGCATGCGATCCGGTCTCACGAGACCATCTCATTTTCTGCATTTTTTCTTCTTCTTCTGACACTACATGGATACGAATCCCTTTGCTTTGGGAGTCTTGTAACGAGACTCCGACATGATTCTCACTATTTTTCTCCTCTGCGTTTTCGCTCCATTCCTTCCTCTCGCTTCTATTCCTGAGCGAAATCTATTTATTCGTTGTCAATCAGCCAGGTAAATCTCGTTACCTTGAATCAGATTGGCACTTTCCACGACGCTCGGTGAGGCAGCTGATTTGATCCTCTGACGTCGATCGATAAACGCCTGCGAGATTCCTCCGAACAAAAATAGCCTAATCCATTTTAGGGTGCGTAACTTCGACGGCGATGCCCTCCTTGGACCACGATCCAGGCTGGAGAAAATCCTTCAATCTCCCACGCACCTCATCATCTGCTTTGCTCGCCAAGTTCACTCCGAAGAGCAACACTGGAACCCTGTGACCCGGTTTCGTCTTGTCCCCTCTTAGGTCGTCCAATTTCCAGCCCCGACTCTGGTCCAGCGTCGCCCCCCAGTCGACCATCGTTTAAAACTTTGTCGTTTGATATTTTTCAGATGTGGATGTACTCGTTGGGAAGAGCGCTGCTGGATACGACCCCCCGAGGTGCTGCTCTGACGGGTACGGGTTCGGTGTCGCCATCATCCGCCCTGCAGTCGGTCCTCGCCGCCATGACGGAGCCCGACCCCCACCGTAGAGCCTCGCTCATGAATCTCCTTGACGTGAGTACCGTTTGGTTACAACATATCCGGAAGGAAGAAGCTTGCACCAATAAAATTTCACGCAGAGGCATTAGCATCGCTGTGCAAACGTATAAACATACTCAAGATCCGGACCACACGCGATATACGTGCCATGAGTATTCACTCAAATCACTCACTGCAAATCCTGGTGCGATTATACGAGATGCATACGGATGACCGTAGATTAGGTTGTTTCAGAGAACAGCCGAGCCCATCCGTCATCGGGTGCACTGTGAGCATACACTCCCTCGCGTGACTTGATGTTAGATATACAGCAACTTTTTTAGAGCATGTTCTAGTCAATCTTTACCAACTAAGTAGCCGCGTTACTTATTTCCACTGATACGCGTAACGGGAGTAAGGAAGAAGATGATAGCGAACTTCCACATGAGATCTTTTAAGGCATCAGGAAGTTCATCAATTCCAAACAAGTCCAATGAAGTCTAGAAAAAAATGTCTCTGATAGAGAGAAAAAATAGGAAATCTTGTGACATTCAATGATGCCTCATGAACTTTCATCAAATTCTATATTAGAGTACTGGTTGAAGTACCATGTCATAAGGTTTCATCAAATTCTGGACATATACATCCGAAAATATCTTTGTTTCGAGCAACAATAACGACAAAATCCTTGTTCCTAACTGAAATGATACTTTCCGTTGTCAACTGGTGGTCGCGGCCATTACCATTTTAGTTAGGAACAAGGATTTTGTCGTTATTGTTGCGTGAAACAAACATATTTTGGGATGAATGTGTTCAGAATTTCATGCGGAAGTTCGCTATGATCTTCTTTTTCGCTCCTGTTACGCGTAGGCTTTGATTTCATTGGAAATAAGTGACGCGGCTTCTTGGTTGGTAAAGATTGATTATATCGTACTCTCAAGGGGAATATATGCAAAGTGATGAGACCAAATTTGCAGGCATCTTTACAGAAGTGATTACAGCGAATATGGGCGTAATTCGAATGTTTTTTTGTTTTTTGTTTTGGTATTCAAAACTAGGGTGTGGCTAGGCAAGTTTCTGTAACATCGCCGACGAAACCATAACCGAGATCCTGAATTTGAGTCTGATTCGGTAAATGCGTTCATAATCTTCTTGAGATCAGAAAAAAGTTCTTGACTGAAAATATTTTTACAAGATAAATTCAATCACAATAAGATTAGTTTCCGGTCGGCTGATTGAATATGAAAAAAGTTCATCCACTTTTGTTTTCCAAAACTGATAAGCTGATATCAATAATAAATTGTTAAATTCAAGCAATCGTAGAAACATTCTTCAGATATGAGTAGTAATGTCGTAATTGTTGAGCGAGCTTGGTAAAACCGACATTTTTCTTTTCCCAGTTGATTTGTTAGCAGGAAAATAGAGTCTGAAGTCCAGCTGTTTTTTCCGAACCTCCTTGTTTATTGTTTTAGAAAAAAAAACGTTGAAAGTCCGGGGTGTAAGGCATTGTCCACTAAGTGAAATTATTTTTCGCGTCGCGTCACGCCGTTCTTTAGCCACTCGGCGCCACATTCAGCCTGTAGAATCCCCTTCGAAAATGCGTTCTTTTCTTTTCGAGTGAAAAGTATAGTGAATCAGATTCTTGAAACGAGGCTGGTAGGTTTGACTCTTGAATCTCATAGGTGTGTTTGTAGTCTCAGTTGACTTACGGGTATGTTTATTTCCGCGATATTTTATACCTCGACTCTTCGCTATTCCACCATCTTGGTTCTCATAGCAGTAGATAAATCGAGATCCCAAAGTCAACAGTCCCGAGGGGTGAGAGTTTCTACACTCGCGGTAAAGCGATCGAGGTAATCGAAAAAGATATAAATCAGCTCCCACCCGCGTTTCCTCTACATGCCCATGGTAGTCGTTCCATCCGCACCGCAGATAGAGGGAAATTGAAATTAACTATCCGGCGAATAAGGAGCGAAGTGTATAGTAGCTGCTGGATTTAACCCAACGAATATTGCACCGTGATAGCGGAAAAAAAATTCACCTCCAAAACGGAAACAAAAATGGAAATATGTAACACACCGTGCAATATCGGTTGCTCGTACGGAATTGTCGGTCCGTAAACGCGGAATTAATTCGCAGCATGATGCCGCGGAAATAATTGCAATTCTTCATCCCGTCTGCACCACTGATTTATTATAACATTTAACAAGCTAATCGCACAATGAAACTCGTTTGATCACGAGAGAATGTGGTAACCGTGTTGCAGGTGTGGCCGGTAATAATTTTGGCCCATGTTTAAGCGATACGTCGGTATAGAGCGGATAAGGAACAGTCCCTCGTTTATATACCTGGTCTTTGATTTACGCCGAAAACTTGGTTCCGACAGGTAGTGTGCCTGTGTGTGGGTACCGAGGCAAACAATAATCCTGCAAATTAATTCACGTTATGGGCAAGTATACATGCACCGGGCTTCTACCGACCGCAAAATCTCTGCGAAGCTCAGGAGCTCAGTTACGAGTGGTGCGGTCGGCGATCCGACGATCTGGCCGCTACCGAATCCGCACAGAGCTTCTGCTGGTTGCGCGGTTGACTCCGCAGACTGTTTTGACCAAGAAGAGGGCCACCTCCTGCGTCTGACTGCTATGGTGGATGTGATCGTGTACATGAGCGAGTGCTAGAGAGACCGCCACTTCTACCCATAGAGTGAATAATAAACCAATTTGCTTATAATTAAACTCGGCCTGGGCGCGGTGCATGTATTATGTATGGGTCTATTAATACATGCATGTACACACCGAGCGGTTCGCGGTTCAGATTCAGATGTAAACTACCTTCTGATCCGTCATCGCCGTGGGCGCATCGCGTATATTCGTGCATATATCCGTTTATTCCACCAAACAACGAACACGATTTGAGGAAAATGAAATTCTCGAGGGTTCAGAGACAGACGGAATATCGTATTCAAGAATCAATCCGATTCAGTGGCGAGTATTCCAAAAGACTTCCTTTCATACTCGCGAAATTGGAAAATTCTTCAGGAACAGATCGTCATTTCCCGAATTTCGATTTCAGTCCAGTGGCATCGAACTCGAACATTCTTGGCTCGAAATTGTTCCATAAATTTGAGTTTTATTTCGATCAACTTATTTCCTTGTCTCTTTTCAACTTTTCTCACAATTGTTCCACAAATTTGAGTTTCAGCTTGATAAACTTTCCGACTGGGAAGTGAATACGGAGCAATTTTAACGAATGGTGATCCCACTCGAATCACATTTGAGGTGAATTGAACTTGGGAAGTATCTGCAACATCTGTGAATAATGTGAAGCCTAAAAAGTACAAGACTGTGTGACCTCTGACCTCTCTAGACTCTCAAGGCTATCTATTCAATGACAATTTTCGACTTCGTATTCAAACTTCCCGTCCTCCGTTTGAAAGGCTCCCTCGCGACTATGCACGATTGGACTCCCATATGCGTGTAGCTATAACGAAATACACATGTGATGTATTATGTATACGTAGATGGGTCTTGCGAGATCGGTTAAAAGTTTACTCGGATCGGTTCGGAATTCGAAAAAAATTTGTAAAGGAAAAACCTTGTGTCATCCGTTCGTCGATTTGTACCCCTTGTGCTACAGAATTCGAGTCGAGTATAGGTATGTTGGATTTCTCTGTATATTATCCAACGTAAAGGTTCAGATACGAAGCGAGCTTTTCCCCATTTTCTTTACAGCCACAAGGATATAACTGACGGATGATCTTGTAAAGGTTGTCCGATGGCTCGTCCGTCCATCCGCTTCTGGGCTTTATTGACAAACGTCTGACGGATTATGGTCCAAGCTTTGAAAGAGTGAAGTGCTTAACTTTATATGAGAGATCGTAGCTCATCGTCACAAGTCACAACAACGGTTATAGTGAAAAGCTTGGGGGTGGTAAAGCGGTCGGCTTTAAAGCCACGACGGTGGTTATACCGATATGAAAACCACAAGTGCAGAAGGGCCAGACCTGAACCTTATTGTCAGCACATTGCTTGGGAGTTAAAGAGACGTGATAAATACGGGTAAATCTGAGGCAGTCAGCTCCGAGATTGCTTCTGCGGCATAATGCCCTGAATCCTCTGAAAGTTAACTGCCACGAAGACACTAGTGGATGGGTGAAAATGGTCCAGCCGGCTCTCCGTCAAAAGCGTCTTTCAGTCTTTCGAATAACACTTCAATATACCTTTTGTTCTTCTTTTGTCGCAAAGTAATGACGTGAATTGTGCGTCGAGAACGGATCCTTAATCCCAGAATTAAAGGTCGATCAAGAAATCTTGAGATATACCTACTTTCAGAACTTGGGAACAAAGCGATCGCTGAGGATCCTGATTTCCCAAGGCCCACAGCTCTTCTTTTATGATGACCTTTCATTCTGTCTATTCAACGACGATCTCGTACACTATAAAAAATGATTGTCAATTTACTACACATTACCCACACGAAAGTTTTGTAAAATTACAAATTTAGTATAGCAAAGTGAATCGCTGTGCATTTTCTTTGAATTTACGAACAAATTTCTAATATAACGATACGTTCATCGCAAAAATACAAAATTGTGCAGTAAATTCATCGTATTTGTAAACTAATTTGAATAAAATATGAATTGATTTCATGACAAATTGTTGGAAGTTCATGACAAACATTTTTGACAGTGATATCAAGTGATCACGTCCCATAATTTATCTATCAGTTAATGGATACCAAATCTAATGACCAATTGAAGCTGGTATACAGCTTTGTCTGCGTCCACATGCGGTCAATATTTGAACAAATATTTGTCGTGCTGTATCTGTAACCAGAAATTTGGATATCGTACAGATCTGTAAGCAGATTCAACATTGAACTGTTGACCTTGTCAAAGTGGGGATAGGTCGAATCGATATCAATCGTTTGTCATATCACTGATCGAGGATGTCAAAACAACCTCACCACATGACACCGGCTCTTCGGTCTGCACTGTGCCATTTAGAATCATCAGTATGCAAGCAGTGTCTGCGAATTACGACCTCGCAGAGATATCGCGGAAACGAGGACACAGCAGGCCACTGTTGAGTCGCGGGGGGTCCCTGGGCGTTATTTATAGGGGAAACTCGCCCTACAATCATATTCCCCCTAAACTCTACGATACAAAGTATAAAAATCATTGTTTTCGCTACTTTATCACCGAGTACATATCTGATCAACGCCCAGCGTGAGCCGAGTCACAAATTAGCAGCTTAGTCATCGATTAATATTTATTACAAAGGATGCTATTGCCGGACGCACTTTCATTTCACCAGAAGCACGTGCGCACAAGGTGATGTTTGGTCAGTGTCCTATTCGGACAAGGCGATTTTCGTGGAACCCTGGACTCCGGAATGGGTACAAAAAGGATTCAATCGCAATGCGGCGAATTTCCCGAATCGTTTCAGGGTGGAATCACGAGCGTCATTCGAGGCGTGATCTTGTTCGAATTCGAGCCGGATTTCACCTCGTCCATTAAACCGTACTCGGTTAAATCAGCTTAGTGGATTTTTCGATGCCGTATAGATTAATGCAGGAGCCTGAAATGGAAGAGGAGACGCGGTAACGGAGGGTCGGGCGGGTTCGGAATGCTCAATTTCTATGAGCAGGGCTTCGCTCGCTTGGTAATAATTTATCGATGCGCTCGCTCGCCATCCGCCGTTTTAGGGTTGCCAACTTCTGGAAGGTGGTGGGAGATACCGGGGTAGATTGAATATACCAGAGAATGGAACAGGGAATCCCGAATCTCCAACCTGGAAGCGGAAGCTCATCCAAACGTTTCGACGCGAAGACGGATTAGGAAACCCGAGGTGGGACAGGAAAAGTTAGGATCTTCGTCCAAGTGTGAAACTCTCCCTTATACCCACACCCACAGGTTGCCGATAATGGCGGATATCGACAAACGCATGTGAGATGTACCGCTCCTAATGGAATGGTTCTTTCCCCTCAATCTACGATCGTATTACCGCAGTTCGCACCCTGTCATTCCTTCCGGTGTAGGATGTCCCCTAAAACTCCACGTGGGATGGCGAAGTCTGAGGATAAGGTAGCACAGAACTCAATTTATTGAGCGCACCTCATATTTCGAGCTTCTTTAATTGATTGTGAGCGTAAATAAAACGAGGAAAGTTTGTTAACAACTTTCATCAAACTCTTCGCGGACCCGGGGAGGCTGATCGAAACAGTTTCACGGCGTTTAGAGGGTCGATCGACTCTGTTTCATCCATTCATATGGTAATCCTCACTTTTTATCCTTTTAGCGGATCATCTGTCTATAACGGTCATCGCTCGATTAGTTCGCAATTCGGACACGTCAACGACACGTGCTCTAATCAATCAAAAATTGTTACGGTACACGAGGTACAGTAACTATACTAGCTAGCCGCGTGTACGTCACGGAACAGAAGTCGATGTACCTGCGTAATAACATGTTCGCTAATTACTCGGTCGATTAATTTCCGTCGTGTTTGGCTGGTCAAAAGCGAGGTAAAAACGAGGGATCGTTGTGCCACATTTCAACATTCGATATCGCCACCGTGTCCGGTAGATCCTCGAAGATGGTATCAGGACACGCGACCACGTTGATGAAAAGTTATGAATGAAAGTTACGCGGGATGCAGGATGCGGAATGGTGGGAAAAACTGGGCACGATATAGTCCTGCGGATACACAAACTTGAAGTAGATATGCGGAGATGAGAAGCTCGAGAATAAGTGGACAGTGAGAGATGCGGAGAGTGGCGTTGACTGAGTGCTGGCTACCGCAGCAAACTCATTACTCTTCGTTTGATAGCTCGCGCGGCTCTTTGTCATTAATTATACCAACCAGCCAGACTGGGTCTGCAACTGCGTGCCGACGTCTCTTTCGCCGTTGGAAAGGATCCCTTTCAGAATTTCGGATACACCTCTAAGTCTGCAGGGTCTCGGTGATAAGGAAAGCATGATCAAAACTCGGGTCAAATTCCTGCTTGAGGTACGCGCCCTCTAATTTACAGTTCAGTATAATGAATTCTAATGATCAGATATTAGGAAATTACGCGAGTACTTCACTCATGCTTGCGCGAAATTACGCCTTTATTTACAACCCGGCGAATAACCAGTTGCCCTCCACGCTCTTAGTTTACAAAGTTAATTTAATTAATTCTATACCCGCCTACCAGGGTTACTTAACGACGTTGCTGTTCGCTTCCGAATGCCAACCCCCCCCCCCCGGGGCTTCATAGCATTGAAATACAATCGATGTTATCCGACCTTGTCACGATCCTCTGCTGACTGGTCTGTTTTAATTAACCGCACTATGTTTGTACAGCCTCCACAGTCCACACTTGTGTGGTCTGATCATAGAGTATAAGAAATACACCGGCACCACAGGTCTGAATGGGATCGCAAACACAGTAGAGCGAGCAGTAAAAACGTTCTTAATAATCACGAGTATCTGCGAATGAGTGAAAAAGCCTGTTTCCCATTTCATTCTCGAACCGTTGGAGAATATTTGCACAAGTTGAGTCCACGCCGAGGTCGGCACAGTGATTAAGTTACCCGAGTTGAATATCCAGCGTGGAAGAATGTCTGTCTACGTTCTGTTCGACCGTTGAATGCTCACTGTCGGTGCTCACCAATTAAACCTCGAACCCCCGCAGTCTGTCCTGATGTGAATGAACACGGTGGAAAACCTTGAATGAAAGGATTGTGGGTAGGATATTGTTTCCTGGCATTGATACGCGATGTATGTACAACCTAGACCCAACCCTACATCCTCCGCGTTCTGTTTCTGCTCTTCAACCTCCCGTGTATAGCTTCACAGCCATGTTTTGATCGAAACTAACAAAGGAAACCTCGTCGAGCCAGACAGCCATGGATGTCCTCTGCAGATACCAGTATTCAATCTGTGGTTGCAGGGGAATGATTTTTTTTCACCTCATACTAATCTTGGTCTCGCGAAATTCTTTTCTCTGATTCTCAAAGACAGATTGAAGGGTTGCAGCCCGATCTAAAAGCGGAGCTGTCAAACACAGCGATTGCCTTGCCACACAATAGACACTCGGAAATAGAATGACCTTTGATCACAGCATATTCCCGGATCTCATGATGAATTATCCAGCGGAATATTTGGAGCTCCGTTTGTCGTTTTGTATGCAGAATCTACGAGACGTCATTCCACTGTGAGGCAGAAATACGCCAACGCAACGATCGGCTCGTTAAATCAATGACGTTACGGTGCACTCAAATGAAACGAAACGAGTTCCATAAAAAGTTGGGACGATTTAACCCGGTCGTGACGGAAAGTTCACGACGCTATATGAACGAGGTATTCGTCTTCTCCTAAACGCGTGCGTTTTCTGAAATCTATGAATGGTCCGTTGGGGGAGTTCGGATTGAAATCCTCGAGGGTACGGATCACTTTGTGCTAAGTTCTCTTCACCCTGAGTGTTCAGACCAACCCTTGCAGGGTAGCCGTAAAGATAATCGCTCAACGTCGGTAACGCATTGCGGTGTTCATCGCGAGCAGCCAAACCTAACCGACGATCGATCGCTCCGCCGATTAGTCAATGTGCTGCCAAAGAGCGGTGACGTACTTGCGGACAACGTCAGACACCAAATACCAACCCTTCCTCACCCCTCACCCTCGATGTGATCCCAGTGTAGCCTAATTGAACCCAAATCTTTGGACGATTTATCACAATCCAAAAGCTCCTCTCACACATGCATGGTGGAATTTTCATCGAGAACCCCGATTCTCACGCTTAGCAGCTATGATCACATCAATTGTTTCCCACCATTAAGGGTCATCCTCCTAAATTCACGGGGCAAACCACTTCCTGCCACATATTTCAGTTGCAGCCACCTTTCTTCGCGAGAGCCATAGAGGTAGCATGGTTTTACAAGTGCAGTAAAATATGGCCGCCTTCCATCGTGAAAAGGTGTACATTCCATCTCTTACATTTGTGTCAAGTGTGCCTCTCCAGCGAAAGATTTCGCAAAAAGTTGTGCGACTCCTTTCAACTTTTGCGAGTACGTCGCGTTTCGGTTTACTCACGCACGGATGCATCGCTTATGCATCTAGGTAGAAGCCAATGACGTAGTTTGCTTCCGCTTGCGTCATGAACTGTCGTTACTACCGCAGCCTTTATATGGTCGTTCGTTACCCTGATAAAAATCGATTATTTCGTGCACCAGTCTCACTATTTTCCCAAAAAAGCTTCGGCAGAGGATTTAATACCGGATAATAGAACGCCTCCCTCCAGTCTTGCTTCATTCACTATTTTTTTTTCACCGTAGCTGGTATCGTAATCGTGCTAATTAAAAAAGTCTTCTCTGTCGCTAGCTATGCAGCGCGTGGGCGTATGGAGGATGATATTCTATGCAAGATATAGGTGGCCTGGCACCCACGCGTTTAAACATTGAGTGATAAATTTCTTTTTTAAAAATATTCCACCACGAGCTATTCGCAGGGTTTCGTTGTGTCTGAAAACAGGCGTAATGAGGGTAATTTGCATTGCGCCGTTGGCCAAATTACTTTTTCCTACCCAAAAGCCACCCACAACCGGAGCTACTATCTACGTCACCCACTTCCAAGCGGGAACTAATAAATGACACTGTCTGTCAGCCCGACTGCCCTCTCGACGAATGACGCATTATTGCAGCCAGCTTCTTCCAGATTAATTGCGACCGCAGCTCACTCCTGCTCTCAATCGTCTCTACGTCCCATTCATGCTCACCTAGATACGCCAGGACTTAGGAGTTATTAGGGTGGTTGTTCTGATTTGTTTAGATGGACCCATTTCCGGTAAATTGGATGACGTAGTCACGTTGCCCTATGGACCGAATTATCACCAATATACAGGAGCGAGTCTCTACGAAAGCAAGCCATCAGCCATATCATATCAGCCAGACGGTCCTCAACGTTGTATACGAGGCCAGTGTTTGACGCTCTAAACGTCAGGCTGAGGGTGACGTCTCGCATACGAAATGACAGCTTATTAAATCAGCTGGTGCTAATGGTTTTGCGTGGCAGGGAAGGGGGAGGGGGGCCTCCCGGCGGTGTCCCTTAGTAATAACCCAACGCTCCCAAGAGCCGTGGAGAGTGTCGTTGTCGACTCCTCGTGCTGTCAGAGCCGTCGCCCGTTTCACATAGCAAACAAAGAAAGTAATTATTCTCCATCGTACTTCGGCGGTTATTTGGGTCAGATTTTCGTCAGACGACAAAATTCCTCTCGCAGTTCAAAAGTGAGCGCTTTGTCAACTTCAGCCAGACTAAAAAGAGCAAGTCTGCAACTTATCGCAAGAACCTCTACCGATACCCACACGGAAGCCAAACGACGATAAGGTTGGTAACGTAAAAAATCATCGTACCTCGATTTTCCAGTGGCTGGATCTCTGATTGGGAAGCTGAAGCCAGGAGCCACCACAATGAAACTTTGATAACTTGAAATACTATGCATAGAACTGGCGTGGGCATTGTTCGACTTTGACTAATAGTTTGTTCATCCTCTGGTGTTAGTTTTGCATGTCTCTCAACCAGAACTTCTCCACGATGAAGGAAACGGCTATTGATAACGATTTCCTGAAGGAACAAAGTTACTGTTATTGTTTCTGTTAGTGTCCCTTCCTGTCCATGTTCATGTGGCATTGTAAAGCATGATGCAACTTGATTAATGGTCGAATGTCTCGTATGTTTCAGGTGATATCCGAGTACTGCAGGACCCGTCTCCAGACGAAGCCATTCTCACACATAGTGATGGACATGTACCGCGAGGTGGTCAGGTGCCCGCAATATGCTGCCAGGAAACGGAGTGCTCTTCAACTCGCCAGAGGCAAGCCTCGTTCCGGTGTGCAACCGCATTTTGCGAAGCACTACCACGGGAAAGGAGCCCTCTTCAAAGAACAGTCCAGAAATTCTCGGTCGCAGCCGAACCTCCTTAATTTTTCCGGTTGCGAGGTCGGCGGCTCTTTGGAGAACGGGGCACGACCAGAGTTCCAGTCACAGCTCAACATCCCGCTCAATCCTGGGGCTCCTGCGGCGGTGCATCACGGCAGGACGAACTCCCAGCCGGCTTACACCGAGGGTGTAGGTCAGGTCTACGGCCGCACCGGAAGTGGAAGTGAAGGGAACGGAAATTTTCCGATGACTTCTTCTGGACAGAATATGCAGAGTTCCGGTAACATATACAGCGATCCGATATACTCGATTCCGGTGAAACCGTTCCTCAGCACACAGGACGTCAGACACAACGGATTACCCACGTCGACGAAACCCGGAGCAACGAGGCCGTTGAACAATCACTCACAGACCGTCGACGTTTATCGAGGAATTGCCAACAGGGTGACGGAAGACCAATCCCGGGTTTGTCGAAGCAGACACCCGGCCCAGCCGGTGTTGTACCACCGACGAGAGGCGTCGAACCCCCAGATCCGGAGAACGAACGAAACGAATATGGGAAACAAGCGGTGCAGTGTCCCCCAGTTGAGCCTCTACGCGGGGCAGAGCGAGGTCGTGGTTTCGAATTGTCACAACCAGCCGATGGCGGATTGTAATGATCCGAAAAGCTCCGTGTACGGACACGTGCCGAAGCAGGGTGAAATCTTGCAAGAAATGTCCGCGTTTGGTAAAGGTCTTTCTTCCAGAGGCCCGGTTCCCCCGAAACCACCGAGGATTATCACCACCTTGAAGAGAACGGCGCCGACTTCCGGTCCGGAAACTGAGTCCGGTCCACCGGTGAAGCCGCCGAGGTAAGGATCTTCTGTTTATCTTTCCTATTGTCGGGAAAATAATATCGGAGATAGTAGAGGGTGTATTGAATGGTGGAAAAGCTCTATGCCGAGTCAATAAACGTCTGTCAATTGAGCTTCCTGGATTTTTGTGGTGGCGCCGTCGCGGTACGGCTTCCATCGCTTTAGGGATTAGAGGAAACAGTTTGTTCTAGAGTGTCAAAACAGAAAAGCACTTCCAACGCCACTAGGGAGCTTACCGAAAGTAGTGTAAATAAAACGCAGTGTTAACTAGCGACGGGATTTTTTTTCGGTTTTTTGCTGCCATTGCACGGTATAAATCTTGGGAAAATATTTTAAACGGAACTGTGAACATGATTCGTTTCCTCAAAGTTCATGTGGTTTAGAATTTAGAATTGCTTTACTTCACGTCTCAACTTCAAGCGTAATATATTGCTCGATGTCAAATTCGTCGGTTCTCGTTTTAAATCTCCGAGGGTGAATACGACACGGATGAATTATTCATTCGAGGAATTAATTAACGATTCTCAACGTTCATCAGACCACTCGTACCAAACAATTGGATAATATTTTCCAAAGAATTCACAATATCGCTAGTTACCTCACACAGTCTCATTTCAGAGGGGCTATTCACTGTCATATGTATGTCGAGTGTACAGATGCTTACAGGTGATTGCATGCAATTTCAAGTTACTGAGAACGTTCAAATATCACGTAACGTTATTGTCGGAGAAAAAGGAGGAAATCGGTCGTCTATTACATCTGTTACGCAACTTTATTGAATATCTGTGTGAACTGTAGAAATAAAAAATCTCCACACGCCTGCTCTGTCATGTGCTACAATTTTAATATTATACTTAGTACTTACCTATCATATTATAACAATGATTTGTGTAAGACACGGTATTTAATACATCAACATTGTGGCTAGAGTTGAATTTTTGGCAAGACGGGTCAAAACAAGTTACGTAATAGTTGAACATCTTTCATTTAGGTGATTACCGGCTATTTTCAGCGTTTTTTATATAAAATATTATATACGACTCCGACTGGTTTTCACTGATTTTTAATGACTATAAAAGATTCTCAATGAATTTCATATCACGAAAACTAATTATCTGCGATGGGGGTACGTACGAATGAATGCTGCTTTCAAAAAAGTTTGTTTTTTAGTCACTTATACTTTTTTGCAATGACCACCTCTATGCTTCATGATGTCCACCTTTGTACTGATCGAGGGGGGAATAAATTTATATTGATATTGAGAAATAACCAGGGAAATGAGTGAAATAATGGGAAATAACTGAAAAAATAAATAAAATACTGAGAAGTAACCAAGGAAATGAATAAAGTAACGAGAAAAAAAAAATCAAAAATAGAATAACATAAAACAATGTGAAATGGAAAAAAAAAGAAACTGAAGTAAAAGAAATAATTTGAATTATTTCACTACAAAAAATAAGGTGTCAGTCATATCTTCACAAATAACGAAGTAAAAAATTCTATTGCCAGGTGAAATGGATTATACGACAAAATTTATGTGACGCACGAAAAATGTATTTGATTTGCCTCGATAATGAGCATCGCGCTGAGTACACATGTGAATTCGTATCGATATCAATTTATTCGATCCCATATTTACTCGCGATGATATAGACAAGTAAATAATTTGCTGGGATAAAATAAAATATATTTTTCCGTGTATTTCCCGTCTGGTAGTTCAATTCGAGTGTTGATACTGAATCACGAAATCTTTGACAGGAGTGCAATCAAGTGCGGGCCGCGAGCGCGTAGGGGAAAAGCGGTCCAGAGAGCACCGTCGCGATTGTATCGAGCTGTCGGTGGACCATCGAGATCATTGAACAAGACACGATGCGTTGGACCAGAATTCGTCGTGCGTGCCAATCAGCAACCGAAGCAACTCACCGTCGGCGACGTCAAAGTAAGTATGCGATACATCAGCTGCACACTGACACTTTTATCGACTGTGACGCGCTGCCTCGATCACCCACCTTATCGCCTCAAGGCTATTAACGCGTCGAGATAAAAATAAACTACGAAAAAAAAAGTTCATTCCGGTACCGGGAATCGAACCCGAGCCTCCTGGGTGAAAGCCAGATATCCTAGCCACTAGACCATACCGGAGGTTATAACAGCTGTTGCGATTCAAATTCCACGAATTAGCGTTTACGCGTACAAAGTTACTATAACTATAACACCTGCGTGGAAAGCGACCTAACCGGAATTAAAAAAAAACCGCTAAACATATACTATATTTGGCAAATTCACGTTTGGCGTTAAAATTCAATACCGAGTTTACCTTCATGGCGCACAATATACTATTCAGCAAATTAAACAATAATGATGACTTTTAATAGCAAGTAGATACTTATATCTGACATCGTTTTATAAACTATTCATTATATTATTGACTGTTATCCCAGAAAAGGTGTTGAAAAGAGAATAGTTGACGCGTGTAGTGAATAGTTTGTTACAATAATAATAATAGAAACGCTGTTTAATATGTCTGAGTATCTATTACAAGTCATTAAAAATTTCGGCAACTGAAAAATACAGTCCGACCTCTCTATAGGGCCGCCCAGGCCCCCAAGGGGAAGAGTTTTTCCCGGAATCGAGGTACCCCCACTCTGCCCACTTCGCTACTTGTACGACCCGCCTTCTGTCTCTCTCTATCTTCGCTCCGCCACCTCTCGATAGACCCTGTCACTCAAGCGATCGCTCGCTTGTAGCTCTTGTATATCGCTTCCATGTATATTTAGTATGTATGTAGTGTTATTCCACCACTGTGTTGTGTTGAATTGAGTAAAATTGAGTAAAAAATAAAATAATATGTGAATAAAAAATTTTCTTCACAGTTATGAAAAAAAATAGTTATAAAAACGTGCTCTCAACTGCTCCGAGTACCTCGGAACTATTGAGAGGTTCGCGCGCGGATCGAAAGCGAGCTCAGGTTACAAGGTAGAGTGGGGGAGCGCTGCGAGCGAGAAATAGGGGAAGCGGCTCTATTGGGAGGGGGCTTATAGAGAGGTCGGACTGTACATACATGGGTGCTTATGACGGTATGTGACGGGTGTCTGGGATGCGAGATGCTGTTTATAGTATAGATCTGGATTAAAATCTATTAAAATCCATCAAAATGATTGGTTGTATATGCGAGAATGTTTTTGCAATACACGAAGATGTTCGTCGAAATCATTCGCGAATAATAGTGAAACATCTGACGCGTTACGCTTCAAGATTCACAAGCGATTCCTGATTGTACGCGAGACGTGGCCAACTGATCGTAAAATAATGTTTTTAGACCGGCAAATGGGAAAATTACAATAGAGTTGACTTTGAAGAAGCTATTTATCAACCACCAATCCATATTACATGAACAATTCGCACAACGTCTTCACTTTGGAGCAATTCGGTTTGAGAACCATCGACCGGGTGCGCGTACAACCATAGGCATAGGCACCCCGTCTACAGTCTACCCCGCACGCGACCTAACCAACCTCCTCGGAGTACAATAATTTTGAAAGAGCAGAATATCTCGCCGGATCGTAAAAATCCATAGCATAGTCATTCGAAAGACGTGGGTGCCGTGACAATCGGTGAAAATCTGTCAGAGGAACAAGAATCTAACAGGAAAAATGTATTTTTCTCCTATTGTTATGAAAAGATCAGCGCGGTCTGCTTGACGAATCTCACGGTCAGATTGCCAATTCGATGGATAAACCGTAGAGCACCCTTGACACGACTCCGCCGCGACTGCGGAGATCTCCAACGCTCGATTGGCAAGTTTTCCGGGTAAATACAGCCGACGTCAACGAGAAAGTTGAAATTACACCTACAGTAGTGCACGACGAGAGTGCTCGAAAATTATGACCATTCTGTACTCGAAGGGTATTATTACACTCTGGGTGCACCCTGCAGCACAATTGAGCTAGCTACATGACTACGTCGGGGTTGTCGATTCCGACGTCATTGAGGTAGACTGCAGCCATCGGTGTACTGCCAGTTTCATTCGCGGAATGGTAAAGATTATTTGAAAAAGAAAATGTTTCGCGTGATACGTTTCTACGGACGTCAATGGAGAATCCCACATTTTCCGTACTACGTGAGTTGTCAATAACTGCGGGTAGGTCTCCGAACACTTACTCTCTGTACATCTCTTGGTATTGCTTGAAACTACTACAGTGAGAGTCATCGACGATCGCTGGATCGGGATAATAAACGTTGCCAGCCATCTTAGACAGGACTGCACAAATTTTCCGGATCTGGATCAGATCACGTTCTCCGAAAACCGAGGTTTCGAGGACCGAAAGTGCCCTGAGAGAAGAACCGTGACACAACGGAACCGCAGCGGCTTCAATACTGAAACTGAACAGGGCACCGCGCCGGTCGAAGAGAACCAACTCGCACCACAGGAAGGGGCGGTGAGGGGAGGGAGAGCTTTCCAAATCGATACACGTGCGCTCGGAGTCGCGGCACGGGTGGGCACGGGTACCTAAAACGTTCGCTCGCGGTTCGCGGGTGACGGAGTTGGGCCTGCGCAGAAGCTACGCTGGCTTCGGAGTCGAGTGTTTGCACCGATCAAGATCTTTACGATCTTTACTCTTCAGTGAATAGTGATAAACACGAAAGGATCAGGAGTCGGGCGAACTCACCGAGTACAGGTGTTTGCTCGCATTCTTGTAATACTTGTCGCTTATGCGTCTTTTGGGATCTGTAATGTTATCACGCCGGCCGTTTATCGGTTTATCGCTCTATTCGACGGCGATGTTGCACGATCACACGACGCGATTCGGAATTTAAAAATCGAAAAGGCCTGCGCGAATATCTGGGTTGGCCAACTTCCTGCCTGACCTTCTCACTATGGATCCGGGTATTTATTAGTGATTCGTGACCCTGTTCAAATGGTACAGATTTCGATAAGAACCTAGGTCATCGGTGTGGATATACACGTTCACATTCTCTGATCCAATTTCAGCTAGGTAATCCTATATTCTATTTCATTATAATCACGTTCGTCAATTCATGACAGGTAGTGCTTGCAATGTTCCACCAATAGTAACTTTGGACAACAAGGCAATGATTCCCTTGAAATATCATCTTATTGTTAGTGATTAGTCTCACTTCTAGGTAGGAGTGAGAATTCCACAGATTTCGACAACCACTCTTTCCCTGGGGATAGATTGGTCGGCAAGTCAATCCGGACTCTCGTGCTTGCTGTCCAAGGCACAGTATTTGGATCTTTGTCTTTCGAATTGTGGAATCATTTTTGGTATATTGTTTGTTAAATTCAAGTATCAGAATTTGTTCCGAAAAATTGATTAGATATTCAGTACGCTACTACTGTGCATATTCGGTTCGGGGAAATTCCTCTTACTATAACTCAAACATTAGGATAGTGAGGTGCTAGTTTTCTCGTACTCAGTGTAATTATTACTCGAGGCGTAGGTAGGGGAGCGAAGGCTAAGTTGGCGCACCTAACGGAGATTCGCAATAACAAAGTGAATATTGGTCAAATTACATCGGGAAAATCGCGAAATGATACTTGTATATCTATTCCATTATATCGTGAAGTAAATAAATATGTATGTAGACTTTAAAATACTAAATTATTGATAGTTCTGAAGGGTGCACCCGCGTCATATTACCCGCACGTTCGGGTAACATGGCGCACTATAGTTAAACACGTAAAGCTCGGTTAAATGCAGTTTTCTGATACGTAAAGTTAAAATTTCACGAAAACTTGATGTATAACAATAAATATTATATGTACTTCATTTTATTATGATGTATCGATATCGTTATGGGAATTAAAATACGAATACTCAAAATTAAGTCCTACTTCAATGGTAGGTTAGGCTGGAAGTAATAAGACAGGATATGTTTATGTGTTGAATAATTATCTAAGTATTTAATATTCGTACCTACGCCGCGAACTTGTTGCTCAGAAACAATGGAGACAAAAACATAACCACAATTTGTCCGAAGGGTCTAGTCGCGATCGCGCGCTAACTTACCCGCCGATCACCGGTTCGTCTGCGCCAAGTCACCCGTTCATGTACTCGCGCCAATTACGCGTCTATGTCAGTGACAATGAATCGCACGTATAACAAAGTGTTGTACTATTCGAAAGCTGAAGGACTAAGGATTCTAAAAAAAAATTAAATACCTCCGTTTTATGCGAATAGTTGTTAGTTATGGAGGTATTTCTGTGACCGCGCCGATACAAGCATAGAGCCGAATACTGGATTATTACGATATCTTCAATAAATTAAAACGTATGATGATAATATTTGGCCACAACACATTTAGTCTTTCAACGAAAGTAATCAATACCTTTATACCGCCCTAAGATCAGTCGTTTGTCTTAAATATAGGTGCGCCAAGTTAGACTCCGCGCCAACTTACCCTCCGCTCCCCTACGTAAGCATAAGCACAAGTCTAAACAACGTGGTGCGATCTGTTACATTCAACATGCCTATATATCGGTCAGTTCAGCTATGAATAATATAATATAACACTAATGAACTTTATCCCGAAATTCCGAAGTGTTTCGTAGAGGAGGAATATCTAATAAATATCCTAAAAAAGGAAACGAAATTTGGTCAAACGATTGATAAGTTTCGAGTATTCGCTCAAGAAGTATGTACTTCCGGGCCCATCGAATCAAGCCTCTTCCGAGATACCAACCCACTGAAGACGCAAAGATCCATCAGGGAGTAAAACTAGTGATGATTTACAGGAAGTATTTACAGTCCATTACCAGAATATTATCTCTACAGTTGAGACCAGTTCATAATTTATTTTGGACTTTCAAAGTTTCAATTACAACCCAGAACGCCTATGAAGTATATACAAGGTGAAGTATAAATCTAAATATACATAATCCTCTTACCCTCCCCCCCGCAGCTCCCCGTATCCCAATACATTGTGTATTTTTATGGGAGCTTAGTCGTTGTTCTTGGTTTCTATTGGTTGTCCGCTTAGTTCGAACACCGGACGTAACACTTGGCTCGAGTACCTACGACAGATATTTTCCGGTGACCTACGTGTGTACACCCAGGGAAATTGAATCTGAAGCGCCCGGAATAGGCAACTGATCGAACATACA
>JAFFZH010012061.1:4947-20291 GCA_018420115.1 Euura saliciscinereae
TAGTACCCCTTTTTAACTTCCGCAAGTCTGGCATCGACAATTCCAACGTCGATAAGAAATGTTTTTATTTTCTCACGTTCGGGATGGTAAGTTTCTAGAAAAAACGCAGCTCCTATTCCTGATGAACGGCACCGTTCATTCGCGTTCGACTATATGCTCCTATCAGTCACCAAACGGACCAGCACAGGGATCGCAGAAAAAATGAAAGACTATGAATATCAGACATCGGGATCAGCGGTTTTATGATTGTCAAATTCAAGAAAAAATAGTAGATCTCATTCCGAAACGTTGCCGAAACATTATCTTTGCTCGGCTTTTCTTGACATACGATTGAGAATAAGGATGTGAAGATTATCGGTCAGAATTTTGAAACTGACTTGAAATTAATAAATATTTGAAAAGCAAATATAGAACAATCTGCCTACGTTTCTGATAGCGAAAGTAATCAGGAATGGTTGTTTTGCAGCAACAGAATTCTCGTGAACTTTTTAGAACCTATGACAAGGTCAAAGTTTGAAGTGCAAATAAAAATAATTACTTAAAAGTAAGTATCGGTTCAAAAATTCACCCGAAAGTCATGGAACTATTTCAGAGCTAAAAAGACAACATAAAAAAATTGGGATTGAATGGAAAATGGTGCGAGATCTAGAGATGCGTCGCGTTGAGGTGGACAGCGACGTATTGAGTAATGCATTTGTCTACAGTTCTGAATTTTATAAAGTTAGCATCCGCAGTGCGTGCCTTGAACATGAAGAATACAACTCGACTTCGTTTACACATTTGCTCGTTTTCGAGAAAAATACGCATAAAATGGGGCTGTTGAATTTCAGCATCCGGATTTCAAATACAATACCTTTTATGCAAACGCTTGACAGAATTTCAGATAAATTATCATTCCAATCGTTGGCGCGTCGTGTGCGCAAACAGCACCCACAATAATTGATCAGTAATCATTACCGCAACCACTGAGAAAATCACAATTCCAAATCTACAAAGCTCGTACCAAAATTCATTAGTGCAGATGCGCCGGGAGCGATTCAATTTCGTCCGTTCCAGTTCCTAAACAAAGAAAGCCGTGAAAATGATAGTGAATCAAGCTGCATATCGAAAATGATGCATAATTTTGATGACTTCAGTTCGTTCGGTTTCATTTAGGTTGATTAAGCAGCAAACAAGTAACATTTCAGAATCAGTCATATCGGAATCTAACTTTTTGTCCGCCTATATATGGGCAATACTGGATTTTGGTACCAGCTTTGTAGATTTGGAATTTTGTTGCTTTGACCAATTTCATTTTAATTCTTCTCGAAAACAAGTAAACGCGCAAATGAAATCGAGTTATATTCTTCATATTCAAGGTATGTACACGCAAATGATTTACCGTATTTTCAGACAATTATCTTGACTGCAGATGCTAACATTATGAACCCACAGTTCTGCACGAAATCTGTGTCGTTAAAAGACGTTTTATGATGAGCACGCGATTACTTCTGAAACACTCTTAACAGTTGATACTATCCGTTAACGAACAATACACAAGCTCAAATTAATCTGAATCAATCGTTCTTTAACGATAACGTAACATATTTTGAGGTAAACTATCCGTTAACGAACAATACACAAGCTCAAATTAATCTGAATCAATCGTTCTTTAACGATAACGTAACATATTTTGAGGTAACTCCGCAAAAATATTTTTGTGGTGATCCGTTTTGTGAGCAGATTTGTATCCAATCAAACAGATTTCGAAGCGCGCGCAGCGGGCTATGCTGGGCTTGTACATAGATGTCCCCACCGGGCTTCCGTAGGATTCGGAAAAATACGGCCCATGCAGCTAGCATTATGTAGATATAGCGAAATCGTAAACATTTTCCACCTTCCACTCTAGCAAAAATAGACGAACGATGATTTGGGCCGTGGAAAGAAGCCCCACCCATCGAATAACTTTTTGAAATGAAGTCAATGAAAGAGAAAAAAAATAATTGCCCCAGTTCTTTCGCCTTTCACCCAGCTGACAGTTCGTTTCATATCACCGCCACGTGTCTCTCTGGAGACACGCTGCACGGTTTAGAGGAAGTCGATTCTAGTCGAAAAAAATCATAACAAACTGAGTTTAATCTCTGTGCAGCTGAGTAGTATCACTCCTTAGTAATTAGCTATCACGCTATTACGATAAAAAACCGGCGAACAATTTCGGTCTTACTTCTTTTCGCGCGTGACAATAAGTTGAGGTTAGTTTGAACCTCCTTATGGAATTTTAGGTCATGCTACAAAATCTCACTCTAACCATACGGGGTGAAAAGTTTTTCATCAATACGTCTGAGAAGACTAGAAAATAAAGAGATATTATTTTATTGTTTAGGCAGCGAAAGTGAGCCAAAAACCGACTCAGAAATGAACTCCTCGTTGACCGCAAAGGAGATACGTCAGGCGTACATAGATTTTTTTAAATCTAAATCACACGAATATGTTCACTCAAGTTCAACCATACCGCACGATGATCCAACGTTGCTATTTGCCAACGCTGGCATGAACCAGGTATTTTTCCATGATTCTTTTAATTTTACCAACGTGATAGGATGTTTAAAACCCGATTTTTTTACTGGAATTTTCATCTTTATTATTAAGTTCAAGCCAATATTTCTTGGCACCGTCGACCCCAGCAGCGACATGGCTAAATGGGTGCGCGTTGTGAACACGCAGAAGTGTATCAGAGCCGGAGGCAAACACAACGACTTGGACGATGTAGGAAAGGATGTTTATCACCATACGTTTTTCGAAATGATGGGAAATTGGTCATTCGGTGACTACTTCAAGGTATAAATGGGGCATTCCACGCCAACTCGACCAGTGTTAGACCCCGACCATCTCAAAATCATTCCATGTTTTTTTCTAACACTCTACTCAGTAAAAAACGCGTCCTAAATTTTTTCAGATTTTTTTATCAAACCGTTAATTTGTTATGAATTTTTGAAGTTGATTGAGAATGCCCCTTTTTAAAAACCTGAAAAAATTCTCAAAAATCCAGTGGATGACACAAAACAGCCCCCGTTTAGGAAAACGTGGGCCGAATTTTTTTTTCTGTTTTTTTTTCACTCAATTCGGAATTTTCTAATTTTCGAAACTGAAATTATCTAACACAGGATCAAATTTCAAGCGTTAAATGAGGTTCAATTTACTCGGAAACGTTTGGTTTCACCATTTATGACCCTTATTTGCCGCTTACAATTTGATCCTGTGTTGTGAAAAAAGTGAAAAAAAAATAGAAAAAAAATTCGGCCCACGTTTTCCTAAACGGGGGCGTTTTGTGTCATCCACTGGATTTTTGTGAATTTTTTCAGATTTTGAAAAAGGGGCATTCTCAATCAACTTCAAAAATTCATAACAAATTGACGGTTTGATAAAAAAATCTAAAAAAAAATCTGAACGCGTTTTTTTACTGAGTAGAATCTTAGACAAAAACATGGAATGATTTTGAGATGGTCGGGGTTTAACACTGGTCGAGTTGGCGTGGAATGCCCCAAATACAGTGAGACTTGATTTACTTTTCAAGCTCAGGAAGGTTAAAACGTGAAACTTCTCTATACAGAAAGAAATCTGTACCTGGGCTTGGGAACTACTCACGCAAGTCTTCAAACTACCTGGAGATAGATTGTACGTTACTTATTTCGGCGGAGACGAAGAAGCTGGACTAAAACCGGATGAAGAATGCAAACAGATCTGGCTCTCGCTTGGGTAATACGACCAAGAGACTCGTATACGCTTTTTGTGAAATCACAGAAACCGTTCTTACGATGGAAATACTCTTGCCAACGTTTCCTATCTTCTGTCTCAATCGAGGGCCAGAATCTATTGTTCGAATTGAAACAATTCTTGCTTCTCAAATCCGCAGGGTTCTTCCGTCGCACGTTTTACCTGGCAGCATGAAAGACAACTTTTGGGAGATGGGAGAGACAGGACCTTGCGGTCCTTGCAGCGAGTTGCACTTTGATCGTATCGGGGGTAGGGAAGCGGCTCATCTGGTTAATATGGATGATCCAGATGTTCTAGAGATATGGAATCTCGTTTTCATACAATTCAATAGGTGACGAAAATAATAACCAATTTGAAAACTGATCTATTTTCCATCCATCTTATGACTGTTCCTTTTTATTTTCCAGAGAGACGGACGGTAGCCTCCGCCCATTGCCTAAAAAGCACATTGACTGTGGCCTTGGCCTGGAGCGTCTAGTTTCTGTTATCCAAGAAAAAAGAGCCAACTACGATACCGATCTATTCGTGCCACTCTTCGAAGCCATTCAGAAAGGAACCGGAGCTCCCAAGTATCAGGGTAGGGTGGGCGCCGAGGATGTTGACGGAGTTGACATGGCGTACAGAGTATTGGCTGATCATGCTAGAACAATCACAATTGCTTTGGCCGATGGTGGAATGCCTGACAATACTGGTAGAGGGTGAATAAGTTGTTCTATAGATAGACAATTTCTCTAATTCTTAATGACGATGATTAATACGCTGCGTTTTTTATTTCAAATTCAATTTTTCACGCATAGATACGTGTTGAGGAGAATTCTGAGACGCGCTGTTCGATATGCGACTGAAAAACTCAACGCGAAACCAGGGTTCTTTGGCTCATTGGTGAACACGGTTGTCGAACTGCTTGGTAAATTTGGTTTTATTCGCTCTATGTATTTATTCATTTATGCGAGATATTTTTCCTGATATTTAATATTCGTCTCTGTTTCTTCAGGTGATGTTTTTCCCGAACTAAGAAAGGATCCGCAGTCCATAATAGACGTTATAAACGAGGAAGAGGAACAATTTTTGAAAACTCTAGCCAGAGGAAGGAATCTATTGAATAGAACAGTGGCGAAACTAGAGTCTACAAAAGTTGTTCCAGGAGATGTTGCCTGGCGACTTTACGACACTTACGGATTTCCAGTTGACTTGACTCAGCTTATGACAGAGGAAAGGGGTCTCACGATAGACATGAAGGGCTATGAAGAAGCTAAAAAGCAAGCACAGGTACATAAATGCGATTTTCTGTACACCCGAAATTGAAATTATTTAATCCCATTTTTTCCTCTAATTTTGTCTCTAGTTACTATCGCAAGGAAAAGCTGGTGGAGTAGATGATCAAATAAACCTGGACGTCCATGCAATAACGGAATTGCAGAATAAAGGCGTTAAACCGACCGACGATAGCCATAAATACAACTACAAGGCAAAGTCGTCCGACAAAAATGCTGAGTACGATTTTGCTCCGTGTGTTGGGACGGTAATAGCTCTGCGATTTGCGAAGCAGTTCGTTGATCAGGTAACTTCTGGCCAGGAAGTTGGAATTCTACTGGACCAAACCAACTTCTATGCCGAACAAGGAGGTCAAATATACGACGAAGGATTTTTAGTCAAAGTTGGCGATGAGGTCAGTAAAAAAAAAGAACTATGTCAGTGATGTGTAATGGAGTAAGAATAAATAAAATTGTCTTTTTCACAGAGCACTGAAGTCCGCGTGAAGAATGTACAAGTTAGAGGAGGATATGTCTTGCACATCGGTACAGTGGGTGAAGGAACTTTGAAAAAAGGCGATAAAGTCAACTTGAACGTTGATATGGCCAGGAGAAGACTGATAATGAGCAACCATACGGGAACTCATGCCCTAAATTATGCACTCCGTACCGTTCTTGGATGGGAAGCTGACCAGAAAGGATCGCTAGTTGCACCTGACAGATTGCGATTTGACTTTACTAACAAAGGTCAGCGTTATTTGACTTCGAAGATTGAAAAAGTTGTATTATAGAAAAGGTTTAATCCATTTCTAGGTGCAATGACTGTTGAGCAAGTGAAGCAGACTGAGATCAATACCAAGAAGCTTATCGAACAAAATCGGCCAATTTACGCAAAAGAGAGCGGTTTGGCAGTTGCCAAAACTATCCAGGGATTGCGCGCTATGTTTGGAGAGACTTATCCGGACCCAGTCAGGATCGTTAGCATTGGTATACCGGTAGATGAGTTGGAGAAGAATCCGTTGAGTAATGCTGGAACTGAGACAAGCGTTGAATTTTGTGGTGGAACGTGAGTATAGGAAAAATTGAATCTCATCGATGTTCGAGTATTGCGTAAATTAATCGAGTAATTTCGTTTCAGTCACTTGCACCGCGCCGGACACATTGGAGATTTTGTAATCGCCAGTGAAGAAGCTATTGCTAAGGGGATCAGGAGGATAGTGGCTCTTACCGGGCCTGAGGCGACCAAGTCACTGAAAAAAGTTGAGCACCTAGAGAACGAGTTGGATAAAATCAAAACAACAATTGACGTGGACAATACTGGAGCTAAGTCCAAGGAACATGTCAAGGCGATTGTTGAGTTGACGGAGGATGTATCGCACGCGACGATTCCTTACTGGAAAAAGGTGGAAAACGCGTGGTTACATTATGAAAAAAGGATCTCGTTAATCCTCCATAATTGAAAATACAATGACCATTTTCTGCAGGACGAGATGCGGAACACTTTGAAGAGTCTGAAGAAATCTATCGACGACAAAGAGCGTGCCGCTAAAGCTGCTGTTGCCAATTTAGTAGTTCAGAACGCTGCTGAGTTGATTCAACAAAACGTAGGAGCTCCTGTGCTCGTTCAGGTCTTGGAAGCTTACAGTAACACTAAGGCTCTCGATTCAGCCTTGAAGCAAGTGAAAACTTTGTCTCCTGAGACTAGCGCTCTTTTCTTCAGTGTTGATAACGAGGCTGAAAAGATATCTGCTTTGAGCGCTGTGCCAAAGGTAGATAAACCAAAATGTAAAAGATAGTCAATTTTATGATACTGACTAAATCAAGTAATATCTTTATTTTCGCAGTCGGCTGTAGCTAAAGGACTGAAGGCAAACGAATGGATTCAAGCTGTAGCCCCTCTGATGAACGGGAAGGGTGGAGGTAAACCTGAGTCAGCACAAGCTTCAGGCTCGAATATATCCTGCCTAAACGAAGTGCTGGAAATCGCTAATTCATTTGCCAGCTCAAAGCTGAAATTGCATCCAGTGTAGCAGACACTGCGAAACGTAATGTAATGTAATGAACAGTGGGATAACGAAACTTATATTACTAACTTAAAGAGAGGAATGACACCAACGGACATTGGTAATGTCGAGGGGGAAATAAATCGAGATTTGAGTGACACATCAATTCTTGGGTTGAAATAATTCAGAATAATTCATTCAATTCAAAATAATTTATTCAATTCAGAATAATTCAGAGTAATTCAATGTAATTCAATGTAATTCAACTTAATTCAATGTAATCCAACTTAATTCAATGTAATGCGCTTTTAATTCAGATAATTCTCGTTAATTCACGTAATTCTCATTAATTCAAGTAATTCTCGTTGATTCAGTGATTTACGAATTAATTCACGGACTATTGACACGTCAATTCAAGGAGTCATTTCCCCCTCTAATGATTGTTGTTCTGCACATACCTTATAGTACTAAAAAGATTAATACGTAGTCGAACGACCGATTCGCGATTGTTAATTGATGTTTTATTTAGATTTATAGTGTACAAAGCATGCTAACGTAACATATATTCTCTATACAGTGTCTCTTTTGTACAACGTTGATACATTCTTCATACATATTTCATTTGGAAGAGAATAAAAAATACAATTGACTTTGGATTAGTTATCATTAGTTACGCTGTTAGGGTATGTGCACTCTCACTAGAGTAAGCGACTCGTTTTAAAGATATCATGATTATTTATGAATATATTCTATAATATATTGTAACGGAGGCACCCGTTAGATTGTGAGGGTGTCAGTTAGCTGTCACTTTGACGTTTGTAAACTTAGTATGCTGAGAGAACAGCTGATGATTTGTGATTAATAGATGAGCATGAGAATTATATTATTGTAAAAACAGTCTTGTCCCGGACTTTAAACTGAGTGCACATACTTTTGATCTGCTGATTAAATAATCTTTTCACACATTTTTGACTTCTCTGATATCATTTCGGGAGTACCCTTAATTTATTCGTAGCACGGTCCCATCCGGAGCTACAATATATATTCTTCAAATATGAGAAAAATTCGGCCCACATTTTCGCGATCGGGAAACTGTTTTACGTTAATCACACGATTTTTGTGAATTTTTTCAGATCTTTAAAAATGGTCCTTTTTTTCGGTCGAAAAATAATCATAACTCAAAAAGGGATTTTTTCGATAATCTGAAAAAATTCAGAAAAATGTTTTAAAGCAGGTACAATAATAGAAAAAATTATGAAGCTAATCAAAAAAGTTGCGGTCACGAGCCTAGGTGAATTGACGTGGACAGCCCCATATAATAGTCTCAGGCTTTCACGAGAACGGTTTCAACAAATCACGACGAACACTTAAAATAGAAAATAAATTTCGAAAACGATAACACTAAAGTGCGAACGTGAGAAAATAAAAACATTTCTTATCGACGTTGGAATTGTCGATGCCAGACTTGCGGAGATTACCTCGTATTGCTTTGTGTACACGGAACTGGCCAATCGTCTTGAATCGCCCTGCTGGTGGGGATATTTCGAGGTGCCACTTGTGCCGTCGCACAATACTATGAATTGACCGAGAAATGAGTAGGGAAGTCAGTTAGCTCGAGTCGTCCATCGTTCAGTTTCGCAGCTCCATAAACCGTAACTTAAAACGTTATTTTTCAAGTAAGTATATCGCTCGACATTGACGCATCGTCTCATGCTAGAATGCTGTCTATGAAATAACGTCCGTATTATGGAAGTCTGTTTCTATTTAGACGAAGACGCAGCAGCAATGGCAAAATTAATTCTTGCAGTAATCTATACTGTTCTGTTAGTCCTTGTGGCCGACGCCGGTGAACCATGCATCAACCCCGATACGAATGAGATGGTACATATTTGAACTTTTATATCTTCTGACACTTAAATGCAAACAAGTACGGTGCACGACATTCCAACGGGAAAAACTCATCGGGGTGTAAAAATGTTTCATTTTGTTCTAAATTCAGACCCCAACAAATCGAGGTCATTGTCTGAGTCTAATGCCTCGATTATAATCAACAATTCATCCTTAATTTTCTAACGCAATCAACTTGTTTAGGGTGAGTGGGGTCCCCTGTGACATGGGGCTCCCTGTTTCACTACGCATATCCCGATTTCCACTTCTGGCAGAAATTTCTCACTATTTACCTATCATGTCTGGTCTGAAATGTGTCAGTTCTACCCTATTTTCGTACAGTGGCAGGTGACAGACGAATTATCTACCCCATGCATGGGGCACCTTGTGTCATTTTCACTATCTTGGAATTCGGTAATTTTTTATTATTACAGCAAAAGTTACCTGTTAATTGACCTTGATTTACGTACTCGAATATCCAAGTCATACAATGGATAGCGAGATACGCTGAGTTAAGTAGATAAACAAGGTGATATTCTAGATGAGAAAAATGTGTCACCGGGGACCCCACTCCACTCTACCCTACGGTATCATGCACAACGTGTTCGAAAAAATCATTCAATTCCTTTTCTCATGAAACCAGAAAGTTTTTCTTTCAGTCGTGTATTTTGAGTAATGCCTTTACGCCGTGTATAATTTTTTTCCAAGTCAATCATTTAGTACGAGAGCCAGTTACCAAAACCATGTATCATAGCAAAAAGGATGAAACCATATAGAATTACTAGTTTAGATGACCCTGAACCCGTCTAGCGAGTAGTAGACTCCAGAACCCTTGCACAGCTGCGGGGGGTGATTTCTGCTGTGCAAAAAAAAAAAGCCACACTGTATCATCGCAAAATGTCTGATTTCGAAAATGTACGTAGTTTTGGTTATTCGATTACTAAAAACCCAATTTTCAGACATTTTGCGCCTTGCGTTTAGCCTGAGCGAATTTACAAAAATGTAAGAAAAAAAGCCACCCTGTATCATAGCAAAACGGCCCAAATTGGTTTCAAATCTTTTGTATGATTACCGAGATTACGAAAATACCGTTTTCAGACATTTTGTGCCTTGCGCATAACGTTGAAAACGAGTAGAACTTCTCGGGGCGCCCGGCAAATGCCCCTCCACTTGGTCCGCTCGTGTGTCTACGTGCCGACATCGACTGAATTTTCAATAAATATTTTTCACCCGTACTTCATCAGTGTTTTACAGTGTTTTATTTTGTAAAATTTGATTACACTAGATTTATAGCGCGCTTCGCGCGCTCTTTTTGATTGTTGATTATTTTTTATTCCTGAGAATTATTCATTCAATTATTATGTCATACTATTTTCGCAAGTTTACTCAGTTAGCATTAGAAGATGCGAAAGATTAGGAGTTATTATAGTGCCGAATACATTCCATGGAATCATTTGAATTAGGATGTGTAACATCGAATAGTTCTTCTAATTCACGAAGAGGGTTTGGTAAATTGTCTAGATATTCTTCTCCGTGAGCACAACAGTCTTCGAATGATAGTTTGTTCGACTGCAGTCTGCACTTCTTCTCTGAAATGTTTAGCACCACATTTAGTGCACGAAACATTCATTGACTCAATTAATGTACTTAATTTTTCGCAATTTGAATCAAGAAAAGGCTCAATGTTATCTAACCTGTCTTCGTCCGTTAAAAGAGCAATGTTACTCCTGTCTTTCTCTGTACTTTGAACAATTGGTGTCGAATCTGTAAGATCATTTTTCGTATTTGAAATTCTCAATCCCAATATTCACCCTGTTTTGTGATGAATTCAACTCTATTTTGTTGTGTAACGAATCTTTCTTCTACTCTTTGACGATATTGTTGTCGGGAAACTTTTTTTTCTCCTCTTTTAGCAAGCCATATTTCTCCTATATTGTTCGCTGACTTTCAACATTGATATTTGAACTTGTGACGTCATTTTTGGTCGAACGGCCTTTTTTCAAATCTGGCTGTGTGATATATTCAAAACAACTTCATTCGCCTCTTTTAATTGATTCCGTACCATTATTTTCATTCATAGTAATACTGACTGGCGTTAAATCATATATTGCTCACCGAAACGTTGATTACTTTCTGGAATACTGTTATTCGATAATAAGCATAATGATTGTATTGAATCAACCAATACTAAGCAAGCTTTTCCGTCAAACACGGTTTCGCGAAATTATCTCTCGAATGTGAATCAAATGTGATTATTAAGTTTTCCAATTGCTATAACTGATATTCTGTTCGTCGTTAGTATTACCACAAATAAAACTCGCGAATAAATGAACTGACGCGCGTTTTAAATTGGGCACACCAATCTCACTATTATCGTCAAATCGATGGCCAAACATTATGTCTCCGAAATGTCTCCGAATTCTAACTCACGACTTATTGAATTAATGACAACGTTTGTAGGTTGCAAATCAGATGCTTTCAAGTATTCTGGATGTATTGTGTTCGCATAAACTTCATGACGTGCGAGCCTGCTACCGAGCCCGCTACTGATATACAGTTTATCTCCTATTCTAAGAAGGTCGTCAATGCTTCGACTTGTCCAGTATAGTGGATTCGTTATAGTAGACATTAACACCGTTGTAGCCGCGTTTAGCTATGCATTGTCTTCCCCGACTGAAGTCAGAAAATATCTTGTTTCCTTGATTGACTGACCCTCGTATTATTTTGATGAAAAAATGATTTTCATTCTCTCCTAGTAAAATATATTTCGCAAGCTCCGGATTCATGTGTTTTTCCTGATTTGTATTTTCCCCCATTTTTTCATTTCAACCAGCTGTCTTTACATGGTAATACAGACTCAGATGTGTAATATGTTCTCTTTTCGTCATATTCAAAAATTACCCAATATATAACTTTTTCACCTGAAAATTTTCCGGAAAATACAGCTACAACTCTCGAGCAACAGCTTATAGTCACGTGAAACGCAGCAGTTACACACGTGGACGAACAGCTCGACAAAACTTAGCAACTGAAAAGAATCTCGCAACGGTCGCGGCCATCGGATATGCCTTTCAGACTAACTCAAAACTTAAAAATAAAATCAAATTACAAAGCTGTCAGATTAGAACTATAACCTTTTCAGCAAGCTGTCAGATTCAAACTATAACCTTTCACACATGAATTTGGCAACAAAGTTTGACGCATGAACTTGGCAACAAAATTTGATGAAAAAGATGACACTGAAGAAAAGCCAACAATCGGGACTCCCATGAAGTGGGCAGTCTGTCTCGAAATGCGATTAAATCCCATCTACTTTTTATAATTTGATTACAAACCTCCTTCGAGTTCAGTCCCACGGGCTTGGATAATTTTACTTTTTTTCATAAACATCCAAAAATTTGAGGGGGCAACTTATTGTAGAAGTCTTTAAGGGGTTACAGATGAGTATAAATTTTTCAAAATTGTTTTTTTTTTTTAATTCCATACATTACGAAAAAGTTGTAGTGAGATTTTGTTTTTAAGATGACTATTTTTTTTTATATTGAACAAAAAAGGTTAATTTCTGGGTAACAATTGCTATGAAAATGTTAAAAAAGTTGCTATTTCGTGGAAAAAAGAATATTAAATAAAAAATCCCACGACAACTTTTGCGTTATACTCTATATTTTAAGAATCCATCGTTGTTTTTTCTCTCCGACTAACCCGCAGTGCTCGGAATCTTGGTATTTGTGAGCCGTCGCGGCGTGTATCATCTTTCACGCCTACCACGACAAAGGCGCTCGTAGTAGTTTGATGACAGTAAAAAAAACGAGGGATGTACTTGAATGTACACTCTATCGAATGAGCCAAACTAGAATTGAATTGAGTAAATAGTTTTCGAGATAAAAAATCCCGAAGTTCACCTACTTTTTCGGCCGCCTACTCATATGCAGCCCCTTACTACGGAAAAATACGATTTTTTTTTCGAAAACTTGTCTGATAGAACCCGTGCAACACTTAATTTGTCTGATATCGGTTAATTCTACATCTGGGGCATGGATTTTATCATGTCGAACCGTTTTCAGACGTTTTGCGATGATACCGATCGGCATTTTTTTTTTTTTTTGCATTTTTGAAATGCTTTAAAAAATTTACGCAGGGAGATTTTGGTCTGAAAATCGAATTTGTAGCATCAACTGACCCAAATTTACGGTTTTTGGTGTACCAATTTTTTTTTTTTTTTTTTGGAAATGGTTTCCTAGGCAGGCGCAAGGGTATTTTTGTCTGAAACTCGTGTTTACGGTATCTCAGGGCTATCACCTAACTACATTCCGTAGATCAGACGTTTTGCTATGATACCGGGTGGCTTTTTTTTGCATTTTTGAAAATCCGCTCAGGGTAGACGCAAGGCACAAAATGTCTGAAAATCGGGTTTTCGGGTTCAGAGTCATCCAAACTACAGATTTTATATGGCTGCGGCCTTTTCGCTATGACACAAAATTTTTGGTAACTGGCTCTCGTACTAATTGTCTTTTTCTCTGGTGTTTGTCTTTTTTCTTTTTCGTTCCCTGTTCTTCAGTTTTATTGCATTTGTACACATTGACAATGAATTAATATTCTACACAGGATTATTTTCCACGGCGTTATTGTTCACACGCTTCGTTTTGCACAGCTTTATACCGAGAAATATCCGTAGACAAAATATGATTTTGTGCGAAACCACAAAACTAGGTGTTGGATGACATCGATTATAGATATAGAGATTCGTTCGTCGTTGGGACAGCCAATCATACAACGTGCATGACTCTTATCGTTAGTAAGGACACAGATGGTGTACATTTTTGATTCGGGTCATTTAGTGAGATTCTGGTTTTGTAACAACTAAAAAGTTAACATATTGCAAGAAGCAGAAGGGAATTCCATCGATCGTGGACGACAATAATTCCCTGCACAGTAACGCTGTGTGAATAACAAACTTGCGTTAAATGATGCCACGTGTACCATTATGCCGTGTATGATAATCTTGTGTGGTAAAGTAGAATATTTTCTGACGCTAATTCAATTGAGCCGAGTGTATACCCCTCCAGGGGTTTTTGGTTGGATCGGGACAAATTGTGTGAAGCTCAGAAGAAACCGTAGCTATGATCACGTTACCGATCAATCAACAGTAGTTTCACGATTCTCTTTATTACGATTTCAGTGTTAGGGCAGCACCGAATGCTGCATGAGAGGACAGTGCCGCAGGGGCCGCTGTACAGTCCATTGAAGGTGGTTCCAGAACATCTATTTTCTATAAGGTTTATTCTAACACATATACATTGAGGAATGAATGTGGAGAAGCTCGGAGAAAATAAACAACGAGCGGTTGTTTGATTCATTGATTCAAAAAAAGGATTGGTGAAGTGATAGACGTTTCTTTACAATAAATGATAAAACCTCATTTATTGTGATTTATTTTAACTGATAAGATCTTCCTTGGATTACTTTTATCAAAAGTTAAGTCTTTGAATAATTTAATCTACCTTCTCCGAGAAAACCGAAGAAGAGGTTCTCTGCAGCTGTGACTCATCAACAGGAACAGACTCCCCGGTGTTTCAGAGTCCGAAAACTTTTATGTCAGTTAAATTCTAAATAACACAGAAGCTATATCTAATTCAGCCAAATTCAATGAATCCCACCGTTACTTTTTTCGTCCACGAGTTGTTCAGGCCGTATGTGGTGGAAAGCAGGAGGTGTCGCTCGGATTTTCTAAGAGCGATGTCGAAGGTCTTAAAGAGTCGGCTGCACCCGTCTCCCGATGTACCGGATTTTGATGTAGCCATAGTAGTAGCTCTGATGAGGTCGGTGTTTCGCACTTGGAGCTGTCAGACTGAATATGGATCGGCGGTGTCGGTCAGACTTATCGACACGTCCCCATCATCAGGATCTCACGATTTTGTGTAAAAGTTGACGCTATGGTCACGTCCGATCGAGACGTGCTATTGTCTCGGCTTATAACGAGGTTCCAAGAAGAACGGGTGGTCTGATGCGGAGTCAGCTTCTGGAAGAAATAATACGTGTTTTGACATTACCAGGTGATGACCCATCGTCTCTCGATACGTGACAAAATGACCGACTTACCATCTATTCTATTGTCCCCCCAGAGAGCGCACGTGCAGGTGTTTATGGTTACAGAGTGACAGAATTAAAGGTAATAATTGATTGATTTATTTCTGAAGCGCCCAGGGACAAGCCCCTCAAGCGCTGGCTTCCGTATTTACAGAGTGACAGAATTAGTATTTAGGCCTTTAATACAAATTATTCTGGTATTATGTTAATCCGTCACGTTTTAAAAGATAATACAATAAGTTAAAATAAAGCTAATAGAGTGTAAAGTATGTAAAAGTAAACTCAAAACTTAAAATAGCCTAAGACTAGTGCAGGACATATTAATATTGGTATCACGGTTAACAGTAGAATTAAAATTAAG
>JAFFZH010012064.1:4982-24275 GCA_018420115.1 Euura saliciscinereae
ATTGTGATCCAGTAATTTTAATAATCATTGTGATCTAGTAATTTTTTTTCAATCATTGTGATCCTGTATTCATCGCAATTTTCCTATTATTTGTAATACAAGTAATTTCCAGCGTAATCAAAGCACATGATTTTCTGATTGCAGGGAGTACGATTAAATTCAGCTTTCTTGTTCGGTGATCGGGTCAAGCCTTGATCCTTATTGATACTGAACAGTTCCTAGATATCTTGAGCCACTATCGTCCGAATGAGCACGAGCATCTAACCGCATTATACATGGATACCAGTCGATCAAGTTCTGGTTAATTTAACGTCAATTTAATCCCGGGTTTACCATCAAATCCCCTAGGGTTATATCACCCTTGACAGGGATCAGCTTGTGGAAATAAGCGATCACTGATCGAAGAGTGAAATCGGCCGGAGCTGGACGCTCCATTGCGGCGGTATAAAAAAAAATAAAAAAAAAATGAACAAATTAAACAGATCAGAAAATTCCACAAACCGTCATCAATTAAATTCCTCAAATTTTTTCGGGGGTCAATTCGCAATAAAAAGAAGGGCGAAAAAAGCACTTTTGGACGGGTAATCGAGATAATAGCGACACGTATTTCGCGTGCGACAAATTTCCGAATACCTATCTCTGATTTTTTTTTTTTTCACGTGTGTGAACCCAGGGTGCGGTTTGTACCGAATAATCGTCCCCCCGCTCTACGAGTTACGCTTTTTTACCCCATTAAATTTGAGCAAATAAAATACGTGGACGTGTACCCTTAAAATAATGACGAACCACGTCCAAAAACAAGCGACTTAGTCTTCTCTGTCTACCGACAATCGCGATTAATCCGCACATTTTTTACACATCGAATTACCCGGTGATCGAACTACGTCGTTGACGGTATTGATTCACGTCTGATAATCAGCTTCATGGGAAAATTAATTTTCACGCGCTTCGTGAAAGAAGATGAAGAAGCAATATTTTATGCCATATATAGAAATTCATGAGCTTGAATGACAGAATATTGGAAATAGTGAAAATTCAATTTTTCCGAGGGGGAAATAATTCAAGATTTGACTGACACATTATTATTATTATTATTATTTTAAGTCAAATGATCCAAATAATTTTTTTTTATTTCAACGTAATTTTCTTTTTATTTCTAATGAATTTTATTATCAGTTATTTCTTATTATTTCGTCCATTTTCTTAGTTATTTCAGTGATTTCTCATTATCTCTTCATTTCCTCGGTTATTTTCCGATATTTCACGAGCTATTGACACGTTATTTCGTCGAGTTATTTCCCCGTCGAATTTTTCTAAAAAAAAAAACACTCCGTGTATACTTCATTAAATTGCATCGTTCGTCATACGGTGCCGTCAATTGTTGGCAAATCGAGGAGTTACAGCCTGTTAAAGGTCAGGCGAACTCTGAAAGCTGAAAAACGTGAAACATTTTCAAAAATGATTTGTGGAGCGATGATTGACAGTCATTATATTTGTTACTTTATTCACTGAAAAAACAAAAATGAACAAAAAATCCATACGATGTATATATTTACGGACACTGAAGTTATGAAAATGTTTTTCAGCCACAAATCGCAAAAAGCGTTCGATTGATTGGATTCTGGGAAAAAAAAATTGACGACATATGTGCGAAACTATTATTTTATAAAATAAGACATGAAATTTTGATCAATTTTTTTTTTTTTTTTTTTGGTGTTAGATAATATAAAAAAAATCTGCCAAAGTGCCTCTCTGATGAAATTAATATTCAACACCTCTTAGAAAATTTTTGGCTAGATCAATAAAGTGCGAATTGATTTAAACGTTTTACGTCATGAATTTAGGGTTCAAAGAAATATCATTCTGTTTCAATTTGGAAGGGTTTCAAATGAAAATTGTTTCTTTGTCCTTTTGAGCTTGCAGAAGTCGCCTATGATTCCAAAATATTACAAGGATTGAAAATATTGGAAACACAATACAAAGATTACATGAATATTGCCAAGACAACAGAAAGATTACAAAATTTTGCACGAGCTTACATGGATTATAAAGATTACAAGGATTAGATGGATTGGAGAAAAAATTCCATCAATTTTTGCCTCACTTCGAGTCATTTTCATGTCAGTCATCGAACAGTTTATGATGAAAAAAAATCACCAAAAGTGATTGATCGTCTATTTTGGAGTGGGAAAAATCGCGTTGCTCCTACCCTGCCGCACTTGCGTTAATATTTTATTAACAGACCCAATTTATCATCAGTAATTACGATAATGAATCCTCGCGATCTACTGATACCTCAATCCATGATTATTTATGTTCGCGGTACGCCACTAGTTATTTATCGTGGGGGCTAAAAATCCAAAATTACGGAACGACGCGACGGTTATAGTCGCCCCGCGTCGTTATACCAGCTACGCTACAATGACCGTAATTTATAGTTGGTCCAATCATAATCTCGCTCTACAATTTGTTGCCTCTCGATATATCCGGTGTCACTTCGACGACCGTTTCAAATTTATCTTCTCCTTCTCGCTTTACTTTTACCTCAATGATTAAAATAAAAATAAAACTATCACTTTTTTTTGGGGGGGAATTATCTGTAAAAATCGTTCGGCCTCTTTCCCCTTCAGTTTTTTTTAATCAACGTGTATCAGAGAGATTTTGATGAAAAAAAAAAGATAACTGTTATAAAAATTGTTGACTTTGATCCTGCAGTATGAATTTTTTTTTCATCAATTTTTTTTAATACGGTATCGTTGATATTGGTTTTTACATAGCAAAGGGATGCAATTTTGACAGAGCTGAATAAAATCGGGTCTAGATATTCATTGATGAAAATTGAATGAATATTGATAGAGCTATTGGTTAATTTTGTGATGATTTAGTGCCTGTGATATAGCAGAGGCTACGCAAACCTCGTGTAATATATTTAGTTATCGACAAGCAAGCGTTCCCCTTCGTACCTCGTTTACCAAATTATTGGATATTTTCAAAATATGTCAATCTAGTGCGAAACTCGGATATTCATGTTCATCGTCACATTGATTTTCGGATGACGAAATTCAAACGGCAACTCGATCAAAGATTTTTGATCCCATTCTCCTACGATTTTTTCTATGATTCTTCGATCTCAAAAACGCAATCCTGAATTTTTTCAGATTTTCCTCATCAATCGTTAATTTTTTTACGATTTTTCAAACCCATTTGAAATCGAGCTTTTTTATAAAATCTCATTTTTCATTGCGATCATCATTTTGACACCTGACCAATTATCAAAAAATACAAAAAATTACCGAATTGATTGCAAAATTTCAGATGGGATGGAATAATGATGAAAAATTAACACTTCTGGCTGGAAATATCTGAAAAAAATTCAGTAATGCTTCTTCGAGATCGACATGAAATCGTATTGAAAAAAAAATCGTAAAGCGGAACAAAAAATCGTGAGAGAAAATGATTGGTCGAGTTTGCATGAAATGCCTCATAAACAATATTTTATATAATATAATAACTTCCGTTCTATAAATTTTATCGTTCTAATTCGTTCAATTAGATCCAGTCTCGACATTTTTGTACGTTTTTTTCACCGGGATTGACACGATAAACGAATATTACGTCACTTAATCTGTACGTGGGATGACAACTGGACGGGAATTTCGAACGCTTAATTCTCGTTTATTCACGCTTTCACATACATTGGGTGCATGAGGCTGTGGAAATAAAGCCGGATTAACGTTTCTACGTTGTTTAATACCTCATCTAGTTGGATTATTTGAATAATAATTAAAAAAAAAAAAAAGAAAAACGTTCACAAAGAACTAGTTATCGCTTTTTCATTGCCTGCGAAGTTTTTCCTCTAAAATATATTATTTTCCCTCATTATTTTTTTTTTCCCATTGTATGTACCTTTTCACATGGGAATTAATTCGTTAGAAAGATTATCTGGGAGGATTAAGTCTTGTTCTCGTTCAATTGAAGTATTCATATGAAATGAAAATAAATTTTTTATAAAATTCTAATGAAAGAAATAAAATAATTGATCCAATTGATAAAAGGATATGAAAAAAGGTTAAATATTATTAAAAATTTGATTTTTAATCGATTATTAAACATTTTTAATGATTTTTTAATATAAACTAAATTATGTTATTTTATTTTTTTTCAATTTTTTCAGATTATTTTCAAGCAGACGACGTGTCAAAGATTGAAAAATTTGTTCAATCTAATTCTTTCCCGTTTCTATCGAAGATCATATAGGATTATCTTTGGGGATTATTACAAGGGAAAAAAACATGTGGATTGTAGAATTTTCCCATTCATTTTTTTTTTTTTTTTTTATATATAGTATTCTCAGTATAAAATTTTAACAGTGTATATTTTTCAGAAGTTATACCCAACGTTTTATGAAAATCGTAGAACGAATTTTCTTATAAATGATGATGTAATTTCATTTTTTTTTGTCTTTAAAACACGAAAAAATCATTAAAAAGTTGTTATATTGACGATAATTTAGTCAGAAAATTCGTCAAGCTTTTCAAAATGATCGTCAAAGAGATTCTCTTCAAAGCTGTGCGAAAAGGTAAAGAAAACGTGACAAAAGAAAATTAATTTGCAATTTAAAATGACCTGAATAATTCAATTCATCAAGAAAACCGTCTTCAGTATATCGTTTTAATTTATTCTTCCTCACGACAAGCTTATTTCTTGATCATATTCAATAATTAAAAAATAAAACAAAAGCTTGCAACAATAACGATTCTGATCAAAGTCTCAAAACCCTCAGACTATACAATTATGGGGTTGGAGGATTGTAATAATGTTTGTTTTCGTGGTAAAGGGTCAAGATTAAGACCTCGGTCTTAGAATTATCTTCTCGGTGGACTAAATCAACGTGAATTACGACGACCCTTTCCTTAGCGAGGTAGAAACGTGGAATTTTGGGTTAAAGTCATCGGTATAAAGAGACCCAGGCCTGAGTATACATATAGTTATATCCTCGACTTCCTACGATTCCGCAGGAGAACATTCTAATTATCATCCAGTCTCTAGGGGGGAGGGGGGGTTAAAACTTAATTAAATTATTTTCAAAGATGACGCAATTTTCCCCGCGAATATATACGTACTATGAATATTAATAATGATAAATTAGTCTTCGTAAGCAATTTCCCTTGCAAAATTACAAACGTCCCGTGTGTGTCCGTTTCGCAGAAGCATTTTCTGTGCTTTCTTCATTATTCATAGTTTTATCAATTTTTTATACTTAAATTATATTCCAATCTCCCCTCCTCCCCCCTCCAAATCACGCGATGATTAAGACTGTGCAAAAAAAACATTAATTATTAAATTTTTTTTATAATTAGATAAAAAAATTCTATCAAAGTATCCATTTTGGTGAACCACGTGAAGATATTTCAGTGTTAAATTCGTCGAAAAAAAAGGGAACATGCAAAAGGTAGGGTATTTATTGGCAAACTCTGGAATTGTTTTGCAACGACAATTCCCAAATTTTCTCTCCAACCGGCTCTTCCCCAGCTATGCAGTAATATAGATTTAGTCTAATTTTAGTATATTCTTGGTTAGACGATGTTGGCTACTCTACGTGGTTCAGAGCCCTCAGAGTTCTATATCCACTGATTGTCTCTCGCACTGTTTCGCAAGACTCCAGACTATAAGGGATTCCACAATTTGACCAAAAAAAAAAAGAAGAAGAAAAGAAGAACACTGAGTAATCAAAATCGAAAATCGTCAATAGTCGATAACTATGAACGAACTCTACCAACACAAGATGAAAATTAATGAAAACTCGAAAAAAAAAATTGAGATTTATTTGACTTTTGCTTAAATATTAGCTCGAGAGCCTCGAATCGAGTTAATTTTTGGTTTTTGGTAGGCGATTTTGAAGAAAGAAGGAAAAAAAAATCAAAATTAGTTCGAGTGAACTAAATAAGCATATCTGACGGAACGGAACTAATTGGCGCCGAATTTCTTCCCTTCTCTTATAGTGCTTCAAAGATCTTTGTTAGAAATCTCAAATCTATAAATAAGTGTTCCTAAAGTGTCCGCGTCGAGGCACAAAATCCGAGAGCTTGTAGATCTGCTCCTTGATCGACCTCTAAAAATTCCAGGATTAAAATATGCGGTTTGAATCAGTGACGGATGAACGCCTCGACTATAATATCTTCTCCTCTAATCCCTCAAATATCTCTAGTTGAAGTTGAAGGGAAAAAAAAATGTGACGTCACTAATTATTCCTGACCCGTTGCCCGCGATAGATAAAAATTTTCAAGAAATCGGTCGAGTACTCGGTCATAAACTCACTCGCGGCACTTCAGCTCAACGCGTGATGGAATAATCGATGATTTTATCAGTGAACCGGAATGGAATAAAAGGGATCAGAACTCGTCGAGCATCTCTTTGGGACACGGTACTAAAAATTAGTGTCTCATTTACAAAGTGTTTTCACTAATGTTGGAACATCGCACCTCGATTTTATGGATCAAGAAACTTACACTAAAGTTTTGGGTAAAGCTTGGAAAGAAAAATGTAGTGGCAAGACTGACGGGATCAATTAAATTTGCACTTGGATCTGAAAGCCTTTTTTTGTTTTTTGCTATTGACTCTGTTTCTTGACAATGAATTCTTTGGAGTGACTATATATATTCACTTTTTTGCGACTGTCAAAATTTTCACTCTCAAATTAGTGACTTTTTCACTCTCATGGATCAAAACTCTGCAAAGTACGTGAAGCTTGAAGTCTCTGAATTTTTTGGAGTGACTATATTCACTTCACTAGAGTGAAAATCGTGCCAGAGACTATTTCACTCTCATAAAAAAACTAAATTCACTCTATGAAACGATTTGGAGTCATTCCAGTCCCATCGGGACGATTTTCACTCCAGTGAAGTGAACATAGTCACTCCGAAAAGAATTTAGTGTTATTTTTCCCTAATTCTCAAAGTTTCATTGACTGTGCAGAGTTTTAATTCCATAGTTAGTTTTATATTCCCTAGTTAGAATGCGGTATATTATTCAGAGTGAGTGAGTTACGTACTTGCAACTTCCCATACATGGGTATAGTATATTCGTAAACGTGTGGTACAAAGTCGTTAACTTTAACTGTAGTTTTGTAACTTGTAAGTAACTACCTGTACCCATACACTGATAGCTACCTACCACGGAACTGTATAAGCATAAGACCGGAAATTACCAGTCGACAACAGCCATTCCAGTAGTGGGCAATACGTATGTACATCGTGAAACAGCTGAACGAACGTTGAATCGATGAAAAATAGAAGATTAAAGAAAATTTATTTATTTTCGTCCATCGAATATGTCAGTCCTAATGGTCAATGACAGAGGCGTGAGGATAAGCCCAAAGCTACCAATTTCACTAGGGGCCATTACACGCAGAAACATGGGGAGACAGTTTCTTTCCAAAAGATAAAAACAGCCTCGTTTAATGTCAGGGGGGTGTAAAGCAAAAAACGATTTAATTTCTTTAATCTAGCTTGATTCGATTCAATTGGTTCCTTAATGACTGAGAAATCCTTAGAGTCTTATCAGAATATCTACATACATTGATTAAAATCTTCTACTAATCCGACGATTATGTGCAACCACCCGTCTGTCTGGATTATATAGAACGTTGAGTAATTTAATGGATATAGAAATTCCGCAGATCTCAGCCATCTTTATTTTGGCATCAGCATCCTGTGGTACGAGGATCGACGGAATGTGTGGATAGCTATAATATTCGTGTTTACGTATCACAAGAATTTGGTATTCCAGAAAATCCACTCAGACTATCGGTTCCTTCTGCTTTCGATATGCAGCACAAGAATTTGTAATTTCAGATCAAGAAACGAGCGATTTCAGGCTCACACTTTGAATACTGTAAATACGGAATAAAAATCGTGATCAGCGACTCGAAAAACCCTTCGAAACCATTTTTCACGAGAATCAGGCGACTTATTAGAATTTTGGACCGTCATACCAGACCCATAGCAGCGAATTTTGGGTATCTGACCTCAGATTCGTGATCAGAAGGCCAAAAAACGTTCAGATATCAAATTTCGTCTGAATCCGTTGATCCGTTCTCGAGAACCAATCAAATTAAAAATCGATCACATAACCTAAAAACTTGGAGATCGGGTGAAAACTCAAGGTTTTATCATCGATTCGATTGATCAATTACTTTTCCTCTTCTCTCGAGAAACGGAGGAAAGAGAAGCTAGAGAGTCTGAATGACAAGAAAGTTGAATAAATTTTGTGAAACACACAAAATCTTCTGCTAGGAAGTAGGTAAGATTGCCGGTAAAACAGGACGAAGTAAAACTCCCTGATGATGTTTGCCGATCAGATTTTCAACATCTCCATAGGTGTTTGCTATGGTGTACAAAATTATATCAATTAATCACACCAGCCATGTTCGCACGATTTGACAGATCTCAGAGCATGTCGACGTTTACGATGACGTAGCGTTCCGGTATAAGCGAGACGTCGTACCTCGTTATCTCCCGTAACTTGATTCCACTCTGCTATAAGTTGACTCGAGTTAATTTTTCATCATCTCAATACCCTCAACTTGGGAAGTAGATCGCGAATCCGCAATTACTCATTCTCGAAAACATCGCACAGCGCGCTCTTCGAGGAAAAAGAAAATCACGTGACACCGCGTAACTAACTGAATTAATTAATTAGTTCGTAGACATCGTTTTGCAATTAAGATACGGTTTTCATCATTCTCGAAGTTCATATCACGTCACTTTCTCGGAAATAGGTGAAACTACGGATCCTATCAAGTTCTCAAGTTTCTACCTAGAACTCTGCACCATGCACTGGATCAACAGAAGAAAATCTAGCTGCGAGTATCATATGTCAGTTCATTTGTGACCTACACTTTATCGTTAATTCCACCCGGATGGAAACTGTCACTTGTATTATTCAATGCACCTAGGAGCATACCCAGAACTGTGTTTTCCTGATGAGTTATGAGCTGTGGATTAAAAAGTATTTCCTCTTTCGTATCATATCCTCCTTGAATACGGAAGCTCAACGGAATTATGCACTTTGTACCTGTCCACTTCACCGTGGAACGATAAAGAGACTCGGATATTTCCCTCTACTTTCATCACAAACTGGCACGTAATAATCCGTCGCAACGACGTTTCAGTTTACAATTTTATGGCTGTTTGAAATAATAATAGACTATACTCATTCCTATTCTCCTACGTTTATCAAGCTAGCGTGAAAACACGAAGCAAATGTCAACTTTTTCTGATTAGGAATTCCAAATTAAGTAATTGGCTAAATGATACTGAAATTAAAATATCACTTTGACAGACTTAGAGCTCCAAAATGGCACAAAAACTGTTCCAAAATATTGAAAGATGACCAAGTCTAGTGCGTTTTTGTATCTTTCATGCTTCCACCGGTCATCAAGGGAGGCTCATATAATGATAAGCTATAAGCAAGGAATAAGCAAAGAATTTCCTGAACGTGTTTGAAACAAATGTTCAACACTGTTGACAAACACGAAGCAAATGTCGACTCTTTTTAATCAGGGATTACAAAGGGAGTAATTGGCCAAATGATACTAAAATTAAAAGTTCACTCTCATACACTTAGAGCTTCAAAATTGCGGAGAAAGTGTTCCAAAATATTGAAAAATGGCCAAGTCTAGTGCGTTTTTGTGTATTTCTTTCATGGTGCGCAATCGGTTGTCAAAAGAGTCTCACTAAATGGGCTTGAAATAAGCGAAGGATCATAGTTTGCGGTACTCAACTTCAACACAAAATGGCGGACCTATTGTTTATGGGTGAAAAGTCTGTCTTCCTTTTTTGACTAAACCAAACTAAAACACATGATCAAACTTTATACACTATGATTTTTCTTTATTTTGCCACTTTCGAGCCATTTGAAACATTCTTGAACCATTCTTTTTCAATTTTTGAGCTTCAAGCATGTAGAATAACGTTTGCGAAGTTGTTTTCAACCGACAAGTCACTTCGCTTGTGATTTTTATTAATAGAAAAAAATGACAGCTCATTATACAATACAATACAGGGGATGATGGGGGTAATTGAAATTGTAGAAAAAAAAGTGAATAGTCATTCGAAACAATTCAGAGAGTATGTATGACCATCATAATCGCCAGAAGACATTCTGCCACTGTCATTATCTCTACCAGCTGTCATGATGAGATAGAAAGGCACGTGAATCCGGCAACAAAGTATACTCAAGATTCCGAAATAGACAATCAAAAAATAGAATCACTCTACTACCGGCTACTATATACTACCGTAGGATTTGTAGTATTGCCAAATGGTCGCCGCTTGGATTCACGACAAGTTATTAACCTCGCGAGTTTTCTGGATGTCGCGAATAACAAAAGGAATAAATTTTTTCAAAATTTACTTCAAAATTCATGACTTATAGTTACGATGTCCGATATGAAAAGTACAGAGAATTAGAGGCGTAACAACAACTACAGCCTTGACACTAAATCGTGTTACGTCAGCGTTTATATTGCATCCAACGTATCCCAGAGTCTGGTTATAATTTGAATAAAACTATGATAAGACAATTGACCTATATTTCTTTCTATCTCTCTCTCTAGTCACGGTAATATCAACATCATGCAAATAATTCAAATGACTGGATAATATTTACGCAAATTTGCAGATAGAATTTGCTTTCAACCCCCAAAGAAAAAAACTGTGTTTTTTATCCGTCGAACGAAAATAGCAGGCAATTTTATTCTGCTCATTCGCGGAATTATTCATTTCCGGTTCGTTTCGATATCGAAAATTTTATAAAAACGTTTTCAATTATTGATTTTAGTTCATTTATATTTGAAGTGATTAGAAAAAATCTCAAAGTAAAAATTCTAGGATTTTTAGACAAAGACACGTAATTTTTTTTCTTTCCATTTGTCAACCGGTTTACTTTGGTTTTTCGTACATTCTTTAAGTTTGCGGTCTACGAAAAATTCACACATCTGCGTAATGATAAATTTATTTCAAGTTTTTAATTTTTATCTCTCAGTGAATGTTCCAGGAATTTTCTTCAAAATTACATATAGAATGTGATTCCCATGTTCCAATCTCGTTATTGTGAATATCTGCGTGTACTAATTAATTTCGTTAATTAGAAACTCTAAAGTACATTTAACTGGAGGCAATTTGAATCATATATGATCGTGATAATTTGCTTCGGCATAATAACATGGAATTAATCAAAAATCGAAATAAAAGAACAGGTTTAGAATTCGAAAATAATTCTGACCAAATTATACTATTTGTTTTGATTCGTTTACAGGAATTCGGCCATAAACTCATAAAATGGCCCGAAACCCCGTATAAAATAGGACAAGTAGTCATACGTTACGTCTGCGTAAAATTCCCTAATTCGTGAAGAGAGTTTCTAAATTTAAAACCTAGTTGGCTCTGATTCACGCTGCCTCCGAGTATCTCAGGGTGAGGAAGAAGAGGGACGCCAGAGATAAACAGAAAGCGACACTGTGTCGATTCGATTATACTCTGCACTCCCAACGAAAATAGTTTCGATGGTAAATTGAAAAGACAATCAGAAACCCCAGAAAAATAGTCAAAAGTTTTAAACGCGAACAAGAACGCGAATAAATCTGAAGAGAATCGACCTCGACGAGCCAACGAAAGAAAAATTCAAAGTAGATTCCATTAAAATCATCTCGGTGAACAAACGACTTGAGGTCCTAAACAAACAGCGTCATCCGTTGGATAGGAACGTAAAGGGTTCGGAAAATGGCTCGTGTTACACCCTGAAACAATGAAGATTCGCGACACGATCGGGGCTGAACCTTAGACCGAAGAGGCATACATAAATATTGATGGTATACCCTAGAACGACTAACCTACCCCTGACAACGATGAAGCTGATACGGATTTGCCATTTTTTTTTATTTAGAACATAAGAACCTCACATATTTCAGGCTCTTCTTCCCTCGTACGGAATGGGAGGTCAATTTATTGGCGCTTGGAGGAAAAAAAAATCACATCCATTCCGATCAGCGGACCCTAAAATTTCACACATCCAACGGTGCTTCGTGTATTTTCAATGTCTAAAAAGTTAGAATTTTTACCGTTTTTTTGGCTTCTGCGAAAAAATTGAACTCTGATTATGATTTTAATGAAGCAAAAAATTGTAATTTCTCACCCCAAAAAGTCAGAGTGTATAAAAGTTTGAATTTTTACAATTATTTGGCTTCTGCGAAAAAATTGAACTCTGACTGTGAATCTAATGGAGCAAAAAATTGTAATTCCGGACCTCAAAAGTCAGAGTGGGTCTCCAGATAGTATAAAGTTTGCAATATTGGGTTCAAATTCTTTGGCCACACATCCGGATTGGATAGAAGATAAACGTTAATGAACAATTATCATGACTCTTCTCTTTTTTGACCCATCAACTGGAATTGGACACTGAACTTAATAAAATCATCAATTTTTGAAGACTTGAATAAATAACTGGGAGAAACTAATGGATTCAAATGTACGATCGAAAAACAAAAAAATAGATAAAATAGGGGTCACTGTCTGGACAAATGCAACAACACAATGGCGTTTGGTACAAAATAATATTGTGTCCTAATTGGGAACATTTTGTCCGGAATGAATTGTATCCAATCTAAATTCAGATATATATGCCTGAAAAAACTCGTATTCAATGATATGCTAGTCATCAATTATTGTTTGTGTCCAGTGAGTTAAAAAATAATCAAATTTTATCTTCCCCCAAAAAGTAAAAAGAAAAAACAAAAAATGATCCAACAATCTCGAAAAATAATTGCCAAATAATTCCTGGACGTATTTTCTTCTGTCTTGAAAAATTCCCTCATCATCAAAGACATTATTTGTGTCTTTTTCTCAAAATGGGCCAGACCAGAAATCACATTTTTCGTTATCGCAGGACAACCACACGGTAAAGTCGTGCATCAAAGAGAAATCCTCGATTTACTCAAAGCCTGAAGAGAAGAAGAACCTCGACCATTTTTGTTCTATTCAGAGCTGAAATTTCTCGCCCTAATCCCTGAGGAAGGGGGGTGCGAAAAAAATTCAAAAGATACCTATAAAGCCTCTTTCATCCCAATATTTCAAAAGAAACGAGAATTGAGGGGAGATTATTCAGTTTGTTCAAATAAAAGGAGGTAAGTAAACAAGACTACGACTCCTTTTGGACTCTGATTGTGAGACTGGTACCGGTATCGAATCTTGGTGTGTGGAGATTAAACTGAATTGCATTACACACTGGAACCGGGCGGGGTGAGCCATACCGAATACCCTAACCTGGGTCAACTCTCGGGGGAAAATCGTCAGCCTTTGTCCCAGTGTAATTAGACTCTGAAACTATTGAACCCCTAATCAGTAGCAACTGTTCACCGTCTACGCCCCCGAGGGATTACAACGGTTTGGAGAACAGGCTCGAGACTCGTCCATTGTTCATTAGCAGATACGAATCGCGCGAAATGAGACAACTTCCGTTCTCCACTTAAGACTCGATTGTCCTGACGACACCCTCAATCTCTCTATCTCTCTCGTTTTTATACAGCGGATAAAAAAAAATACCCAAGTTCAAAAGTCTGAGTCACTTACTGAGAAAAGAGTTTCTTTATACCAAATGAACGCATTTATTTGAAAATTTCGCGAAATATTCGTTAGCTGTTAAAGAATATCTTAACATGAAGTAAATATACATGTTGTTTCAACTACTGTGGAAATTCCGTAGTATTCGCAATAAATAAAGCATTCGGTTGAGACAAAAATCACACCATGTCTACTCAAATACAGGTTTATTAACAGTTAACAAATCTTACATGAGGGTTCGAGATTTGATGTAATTCGTGCGTAGTAGTCTGTACGCTTGCCGCTAGAGGTGAGAGCGGCGCTGAATACTCTAGCTACAGTCTCGCGAGTAAAAGCGCGCCAGTCATAATACATTCGCCGACGTAAGGCGCATCATTCTGAGCTCGAGGCGAACCCGTTCCTGGGCATTGTTTGGGCAGCATATTTTAGGCATGCACTATCTTTTTCGGTGGAAATAGTGAAGACATTATTCCAACAGTCACTTATCACGTTAAAAAAATTGGGACATGACTTCTTAGTCAATACCTGATTGGTCTAAAAAAAAAGATCACCATTCGTGGATAACTGCGCTGATAGAAAAGCACAATTTATTAACTATTCGTAGTTCAACTTCATGATCGTTCTGCTGAAACAACAGGTGCGGTTTGAAGAGAAATACAAGATTTCTTAACTATTAAGAAATCCTCACTTCACTATCGTGTTTGATCGTCTGATATAACTGGACGCGAATTTTAAGGAAATTGATGATTCGTTAACTATTAAGAAATCTTTATTTGAGACAAAGAAAACACTCAAATGAATGATTTCTTAGCTATGACTAAATGTATATTTGCTTATATACGAATATACGATTCGTTAACTGTTAACGAACTTTGTTAACAACAACAAAACTCTTTTCTCAGTGCTGAATTAATCCCATGCTTCGGAATTTGAAAAGTCATTTTCTGAAGGTATTCAGTGATTTTGAGAGTGCTTTTAAGACGATTTAGAATGATCTTTGTGATTTCAAAACTTTGAGGGGTCATTTTCTGCGAATTAAAATATCGAGACATTGGAAAGTAATTTTTTCATCACTTCAAATGACTTAAAAAATTTCGAGGTAATTTCTTGTGAATTCAATACATTTTTAAATTAAAAATGATTCCTCGTGAGTTTTACTATTTTTTTTTCATGACTTTAAAACTTTAGAAAATTATTCCTTGTGACTTTAAAACTTGGTAGGTATAATGATTTCTTTCGATTTCCTTTTCTGATTAAAAAAACTTGTGAGATGATTTCCTACGATTTCGAGTGACTTCAAGGCTTCTTAAATATAAATTCATACGATTTTACATTATTTTCAGCGACAATAATTAGAAATTTGAATTTTGTTACTGATATCAACTGATGACGAGCGGTTTCAAACGATCGTGAAATTTCAATCAATTTCGAGTAATTTTATCTCTTCTAAAACGACATCGCAGTGATTCTGGAAACTCAATCAAAGTGGTCTGTAATTTGATCAATAGTTTCGCAATCCCCCTCGATTTGATGTAATAATTGAATGTAATTTCGTCGATGTGTCACTAAACGAATCACGTTTAACGTTGCGTGTCGTCGCATCAAAGATAATTAAATAATTGCGTTAATCGATCGTAAATTGAATGACTTCCAACGCGTTTTAAAAGTGGACCAGAGGGGCAAAGTCTAATTTTAGTACGTTGTATCATAATTTTTGTTTTTTGATTCTTTATTCCAACATTTTTCTTTCTCCTTCCCCTCCTCCTCCTCTTGGTCGTAGTCCTCAGAGGCTATTCTTTTATTTCACTCTTGGGAAAGAGAGAAAGAGAAAATGAGATAAAGATAGAGGGATGTTTAGCGGGAAAACGTTACACCAGCCGATGAACTAGACGCACGGTATGAGGGAGCCACCGGTATATAAGCCTTGGAGAGAATTCATCGTTGCCATGGAATATCAAGCCTCGCCGCTACCGTCACGTCACTTTATATTTAGCCGAAACGTAGTGCTAATAATATGGACATTGTTGGGTACCCACGAAGTCGGAGAGAAAAGAGAACGATGGAGAACGCGCGGGGACAACCGAATCTATTTTTACGTGTAAAACTCCACTTAAATCTGTCGCTACGTGGAAAATATCCGTAGATATCAACGATAACACAATTTTTTTTTGTTTTTCTTTTCTTGTTTCTACTTCCTTCATCCGTGGTAAACGACCCAGTTTCTGATATTTTGAGGGAGAATTTAGACCAAGAAAAGAAAAAGAAGTTAAGGATGGATGTATTGGCCGTAGAATGTCAACCAAAAGTGAATCTCGTCGACAATATCAGATACTTCGAAATAAGATAGAAAATTGGAAAAAAAATGAACCACGATCAAGACGATCAAAGTATTAACTTTGAATAATAATTGAATAATAAATAAAACATTGTTGCTTCCGTTGTCACTTTTCATTCGTCAATGATTGTTTTTAAATTCTTTTATTAAACTTTCCTATCTGATCAATATTTCTCTGAATCGACCAAAATGGGGTCAGAAACTGGTCCGTTTGCCTCTTTCAAAAAAAAACTAAAAATATTCTCATTCCCTTTAAATTTTTAAGAAAACGGAGAAAAAATTCAGAAAGAAAGAGAATCAAGCCAGGGTAGAATTATGTCGTCGGAAGATTAAGATCAAAATGGTCCACGGGACTCAGTGATTAATCATAGCAGATCCGAGAGGGGGATGAACGGGGGCTGAAGAGATACGCCGTTGCATTTTTTTTCCTATCTCTTTTTTTTTCCATTTTTATTTTTTCAAGAATAATGGTTCAATTTTCCAGTTGCCTGACGCGAAAATCCTTGTAGGATTTTGAGAAGAATTTTCAAATAGGTATAATATACAAGTTAACTCTCTAGGGATTTTGTGGTCCGGTTTAACCGCATATTCCGCAATTCGAGTCTTGTGCATATATTTAATTCACATTCCTAATAACTTCACACAAATTTCTTTTTTCCTCTCATATACCACTTTTAAATCCTGGCTCAACGCGTTTCTCGTGCCTTTTAAACTTCGCCATTTTGAAGATTAAAAAGGAGGTGGGGGGGAAAAAATAAAAATTGACGTTGAAAAATGAGAAGAATCGAGACTTTCTCTGCGATGTAAAAAAAAAAAAAATAACGACTGAATTATTATCAGAGACAGAAAGAGAAGACTTGAAAAAACTGTCTCGAGGGGTTCGAGTCACTCAAACTTTCAGCGTAGGTACAGATGATTTCCACTGATTTCATGTGAATTTGTCTGATTTTATTGGCGATTTTGGATGATTCCAATTTACAACTGACTTCTAATGATTATACAGTTGATTTAAATGATTTCGATGCATAAAAATAACATCAAAGTGCTTTTGCTATAATTTAGAAGCAATTTTATATGATTTCTTTGCGCGACTTTCACACTGATTTCTACTGATTTCAAACCATACGGTGTGATGCTGATTTAACGAGTGAATATATTTGTCGTCTGCTACCTAGTGATGAATGAATAGCTGAATTTAATTTACCGAGAGAAATTAGGATCCAAGATTATTGTAGTTGGAGAAATTTAATTAAACAACCCGTCTTTACACTGTCTTGATCTACTCTCTCTCTCTCTCTCTTTCTGTAAACATTACTAAATCCCGTGAATTCTAGTGCTGTATATGATACCATACACCATACCGTGTTAACCAAATTACTTCAACTGAATTAATTTCATTCTATTGTATCAAGAATTGTTATATACATACAGGGTTGAATCTATTCGGGCTTACCTACACGATAACGTTGCCGAGGTACAATGAGGCTTATTGGCCTGCATTCAAATTATAAACTCGATTAAATATTACATATAAGTTACAAATTTAATGGTTGTCACACAATTTTCAAATTCGGTTTGCCACAAACAATAATTTTAGTTGAATGAATCTTAATTCAAAATTAGGACCAAAGTTTTTTTTTTTTTATTATCGACTTTTTTGTATGAACAAAAAATTTCTTTTTTACACAAAAATGAATAAATAGGTACTGTAGACAATTTCAATCCGAATTTTATCTGAGAAGGAATTTTCTCGTCTGTTTTTTTGTTGTTTCACTGAAACCGAATTTGTAACAAGATTATCAAAATCCGATCATTCACTTTCTTCTTTTGTTGTTCATTCGATATTCGATATAATTAAATCGTCCTTTCGATTCATCCAACCGTTTTTCTTTCGTCTCGATTCTTATCCTCTCTGGTCAATCGGGTTTACCCTCGGAAATTCATCCCTGGTGAATTCTGTAAGGGATACGCATGGACCGACTATAGCGTCGAAGACGTAGGTCGTGGGAAACGATCAGTCGTCGAAAGAGATAGAGAAACGAAAAAAAAAGGGGAAAATGTATCTGAAGAAATATCAGAGCGTTAGGAAACGAGAGAAACTCGCGTTTGTCGAGCCAAAAAACCACTTTGATAGAAGAAAAGTGTTTTTTCTTTTTCTTTCATCTTCTCTAAGAAGATCCAAAGCTCCTTTTTTTTTTCCATTTTTTAGAAGATATTTTCGTCCATTTTATTTTAATTCTCAGACAGCTCTTCGTAGATAGCTTTATACATAATGATGCACAGCAGTTGAGTGTGAAAGCTAAAAAAAGCACTTATACAAAATTTTGAGAACCTTATCCTGATTCAACTGCTTGATTTTAAACCGAGTAGATTAAGGATGTACAGGCCATACAATCTCAACCAAAAGTGAGTCTCGTCGTCAATATTGAGTACTTCGAGATGAGATAAAAATCGGAAAAAAATCAACCACAATCAAGATGATAAGAGTATTCATTTTCGATAATAATAATGCCCAGAAGTTATCAACAAATTGTTTTAAAAAATAATTGTTCAACAAATTTCCTGGTGACGTTATTTTTTTTCATGTCAAATGAATTCGTTAATCTTTCCGAATACACATGAATTTTTTCAGAATTTTGTCACTTTTTTTAAATTTCCGTTTTCGGAAATTTCTAAAGGCTGTATTTACAAAACTATTAGTTCCACGCTCCGGAAACTTCGGAATTGTAATCTACATCGTTTCCACGATAACATATCCAAAATTCAGATTTTTTTCTCCATTTTTCAAAATCGAAAACAGAAATTTAAAAAAAGTGACAAAATTCTTAAAAAATTCACGTGTATTCCGAAAGATTAACGAATTCATTTTACATGAAAAAAAAATAACGTCACCAGGAAATTTGTTAAACAATGATTTTTTTAAACAATTTGTTGATAACTTTTAGGCATTATTATTATTGAAAATGAATACTCTTATCATCTTGATTGGGGTTGATTTTTTTCCGATTTTTATCTCATCTCGAAGTACCCAATATTGACGACGAGACTCACTTTTGGTTGAGATTGTATGGCCTGTACATCCTTAAACTCGTCCTTAAAGCTACGTACCTTATCCCCTTTTATTTCGATAAGAGGACTATAAATCATATTTTGTGTAAGAGTATATATAAAGACATAAAGCAAACTCTTGAGAATTTTTCGTACATGAATACATGCATAAGACTCTGCGCGGGTATGCAGATGACGGCCAAAACCCTCCGGGCTTCTTATTCACCCACTACTTCGCAAAAGTTTTGTCTTATGGTTAAATTTATTTACCCTCTCTCTCTCTCTCTCTCT